>JAQQZZ010049140.1:0-10141 GCA_030265115.1 Mopalia vespertina | reverse complement strand
AATATTCTTTTCGATCACTGGCCCTAATTATGCGTCTTCTTGGTTGTCTGTTACAGCACCATGATGAAATTTTTCCGGCAACATATAAGGCAACATGGTTACAGGCTGCTGCACATTGTCGATTACTCGAACTATGAGGGAGAACTCCTCCTCGTTTGACTACAAATATGGCCAAAGTGCGACAAGGTGTGGAATAGGGTTTTACATAAGGACACACCTTGTCTCGAGAAGTTGGGCATTGGCAGGATACCAGCAAATATCTTGCCACCCTGCTGTGATGATAATGTGCTGTCACAAGATTTATTCTGAATTTCACTGTCAGCTTTGAAAACCGTGTATCGCCCGATGATAAATCCTGTAGAAACAAGTTCAATGTGCTGGTCTTTTCCGTTAGCCCATTTTGGGATTGTGTTAGTGTATTTTAATTAAATTCGTCATCAATACAGCTAATTAAACTCGGAAGAGCCATTCCAATTTGTGTCACAATTTTAATACACTAATAAAATATTTTGCTGATACGTTTGGGGTACAAATAAATTCAAATTGACATTTTATTGTCTGTTCAATTTAGGCGCCTGACCGAAGAAAGGATCAGGCTATGTCTTCATGAATTCGCCCAATTTAGGTGTTCAATACGCCAATAAATCCTAAACAACAACAACAACATAGGTGTCTAATGTAATAGCTTTTTCTTTTAGTTGTGGAAACTCGGGACATAATTGGAACTTTATTCGTATATTAAATTCAAATAGAAAGACTTGCTTACGTTGATGATATAGACTTGACGTGTACATGGCTCATTATCTGTGGCTGAAGAAGGTTGCCCTTTGTTAGATGCAGAGTTCTGTATCTCTGATCGTCTATCATATCATGTAGCCGTAGAGATACAGAGTTAGAACGCTCCTAATCGTGTAATTTTAAGTTTTACACTTGCCAACTTTATTGTGTTCTTTTAACTACTGTCCAGTTATGTTTTGTATTCTGAACGCTGTGATACATTTTTTATTACAATTGCGTCCTTAAATCGTCCAGAATCCGCGTTTAAAAAAATGGAACACCACGGTCCAACTTTTTGTTGTCAAGCCGCCATTATTCCTAGACTGGCCCCGTCTCGCACAATGCATCATGCTACAGGAGCTACCGCTGTAGGGCAATTACACGATTAGAAGCCTTCAAACTAAGTAGCTACACTTCGCCCTATTTATATAGTGAAGAAAACCTAGAGGAAACCTTGTTAACACCACCAGTAGGTACTCTAGAGTTTTGGTCCTCTGCTGTGCTATAATAGGTCTGTGTGAGATGGGAATAGACATTTTAATGACAATATGTAAATATTCATGTTTAAGGGGCTGGAGACTAGCTAACCGGGTGCTAGATTGGTCACGTGTCATCATGGGAATGGTGTTTTTTTAAAGACATTTTTTCAATGGTTCCCTATTTAAACCTAAATGGATACAGCGTTTGAAGAGTCTTAGACCAATGGTTTCTGTTTGGTTTCTCCTTCGAATTTATTTTATGTCACAGCATTATTTAAAAATGATCTTTCACCGTAGGAAAATCAGTCGGATTTTGGGGATATGAGTTGTAACCTAATGAACCCAAATGATTGTTGGCTCAAATAAGAAAAGAATTTTGTTTTTCTCCAACATATTGTGTCAAACACTTCTTACAACTGGTGCGTTTTATTGATCACATACAAAGAAGGCGCCTTATCAGGTATGTACAAGTCTAGCTTACATCTAGTCTTTATGTAAATTAAAGATTTGCATGACAATATTATAGGGCGATAAGATGGTGTTTTCGACTAGTTACTGAATTCACAACTTTTTCTACAATATATAACTGTTGAATTTTCTGATTTTTTTGGATTTAATCTTGCGAAGAAATCGAGTAGTACAGCCTTGGAATCAGACCCTTTAAGTGTGTTTGCTGGATTACGGGTTAACGCAGAACCTACGGTTATTTAAATAATGTGGCGGTGTACCAGCCCAATGGGTGAAGGAAACCACCCTTGACACCACTGGCAACAAACAAAGAAGAGACAGGACAAATACAGCGCAATCACAGGACGCAATACAAAAACATCTCAAGCAGATCGGCTTCGAGTTGCCTCCTAACTTCGAGAGCACCAGTGCAATAGGAAGCTCCCTCCCAAGTTCTCAACCTCAGCAAAGAATCCCAAAGAGAACAGAACAAAATATATAGTCAAATCGTTGAAACTTGACGCACTATATATAATGGAGATAATATTTTGCCAAATATAAAAGTTTCTGTGCTTTTTGTGTAAGCTCCCAGTAACCAAAAATTTTACATTCACTATAGTTGTGAACAGCTGACGTCACTTCCGATATCCAAAATACGTTATCTTCCGTTATGCAGACTGTGGGGAAATAAAACACGGACGTATATCTTTAAAATTAGATGTGGGGAAATCTTGCAAGCTGGTCGAAAATCACTTGAGTTGCCCTTTAACTTTCCATTAAATAACGCCCCATTGACGAACTTAAATTATGTTATTTCACTATGAACACATACACTAGACGTATGACATTTGAACCGTCTATCCCATTAATATATCATTTATGTACTCATAGCACAAAACGTTATCTTTTTTCTGACCCCTGACCTGTATTATCTTTATTTATTCTCCACCCTGTCTATTAAAATTGTTCGCGTTACATTTGTATTATATAAGTCATTTTTTTTCTGAAATTCAAACTGGGCGGAATTGAGAAAAATGAAAACTCCGCGGAGACCTGCGTCACACGAAACGTTTATAAAGCTGGCCAATGTATGGGAATACTGTTTGGCCGGGACAATGAAGAATTCCACACAAATCACACGCCCGTTAATGCAATTATGATGTTGAAAAATACAAATTATTGAAAAAATATCCCCCCCCCCCCCCAAAAAAAAAAAGAATAAAAAATAAAAAAATACCCCACAACAGAACAACAAAAACAAAACAAAGCCGAACAACAAAAAATATAAACGAGCAAACCCAACGAAGACACAAAAACGAATATATTTATGAATTCATATCCAAAATAGGTAAATCCTATATAGTACTATGGACAAACAGATATATGGTTAATACTGATCTGCCTATCTTAATTAGTCATACATATTTATTGATAGTTTAGTGATACTTTACTAATTGTGGTATAAGTACCTTATTAAGTATCGCTGGTAATGATAATAATTAGCAGAACTGGAGTGCATAAGGCAATTAAGTGATTCAAATTATTATTACTTTTATTTATGCACCGCATATACAAACAAATACACAAAAACCTCAGTTAGGTTACAACAAACCCCTTTCCTGCTTAAATGCATGACTTACAACTTATGTCAGGAAGGTTTATAGCAAGTCAGTTTAAACATCTATGTACGAGCTTTGTTATACAACTAAAGTGTTATTTAATTTGGCCTAATGACATAAAACTAAAAAAGACTTCACATTAATCTCATTATATAATCAACTTCTCACTAAATCACAGGTAATATTACCCGTTCCAATGTCAATGCAAACTGGTATAATAATATAAAATGTTAAAAAGAATAATGAATGGACAAAGACTCGCTTATGATACAATCATATTCAAGCCAATGCCCAACGTACTCTGTATTTAGCCCTATGGCTAAAGACAGTAGAAGTGCAGTACATTTATGCTGTCAACTATGGAGGAACATTATTTTTCCAAAAGAGCATTTGTACTTAACACTCTACATTATGATTGTGTTGCTGTTGATTTTTTGGTTGTACACCAGTGTCCACCGTCGATACAGGTGAAATACCCTTAAGCACGACGTAAAAAACCATCAATCAATCAATCAATACTCTGTATTTAAGTTGGAATCCAGTAAAGCTTCAACCAATGCTGAACAAACAATCTATTGGTCAATTAATACATTAAAACACGAATCATGTTCTTTACCATCAAGATATGTGTATTTGTATTTACACAGGTAGTATATATAAAAATGGTTTGTTCGCTTGGGGCTTAACCTCGTACTTCAATCAGGTTGTTTCACTCACAGGGCGGCATACCAGCCTCGTCGTTGTCTTGCCACAAACATTGACAGGACAGTCATATAACGTAATACAAAAACAACAATAAACGACCAGCTTCCTGTTGTCTCTCAGCTCCGAGAGCAGCAGAACAACAGGAAGTTTCCTTATCACTAGCTGCAGAATAAGAAGGTAAAAAATTAAATATCAATTGATGTTTCTCGAGCAGGAAACGCGAACTGATTGCAATTGTCGAGAGCTGACAAATCATGATGTTCCATTCTAAACAGGCAGTAGTTGTTTTGTTCTACCGAATGTATTTGTAACAGTGTTTATGACAAGTTCGATATGTATAGTGAACATTGAAAGAAACAGACTTACATTGTAACCTTCATGACCGGCTCTTGCTTTACAAGTGACGGGATAGATATAATTTTTAAGTAAATGATATCACCTTACGGAAGTTTAAAATTGGCTGACACCATTTTAAGAAAATAGGTTGTGTTACAAAGTTTGACTCAAGTATGCATTTTAATCATAATCCACAATGGATAATATTGATGTTTGGTCGTTTTCTTATCGTTATTGCGAGGTAACGGTTGATATTTAAATGATGGTTTAGTGTTATTATCGTATACTATCGATATCTAGGCTAATTTCTGCCGCAAATTATATTTCTTCTTATTATCTTTTCATATCTATATAATATATATACGGCTAATAAGACACCTGGCACATTAAGCAGTTTTATTCGTCTACTAATAAAACTATGATTACTACTACACACCTGTAAAACGAAACCGGCCAGAACTATGCATGCTAAAATTTGTCAAGAGCGTAAATTTGTTGCTTGCTCATTTTGGGCGTTCACCGCTTCTACGACGCTGTTGCAGTTCAACAGGCAAAGGTTACTCCCATTAATCAGCGGAAAACAGGGATCCTCTATATCCTCTGATAAAACCATGCCCGTTTCTCGAGGATTGACAGAACAAGATTTGCTTTTAAACATCCAATTGAAGTCGTGTATTGGTTGTTTCTTGTCTTAATCTTCATACATACTGTGATTGGTTAATAACAAAGTTGTTTTACAGACAGCCAATTTGACGGCCGGGTCTTCAGGTACGACAGTCTACGGCCTAGAAGGCCCCAAATTACAAGACCTTATGCTCCTCTTTGCAGTAACCCTGTTCTGCTAATCCTGGCGAGATCCAGCGACATACGTCAAGGATAAAAACAAATGGATTTGTATAAATAGCCGCTCGAATAACTGAGCATAGCAAAAGTGGACGAAGAGTGGCCCCTGGTAAGGAGATAGGACAAGAGACGACATGATAAAACAGAGTGCAATTGTGTGGTGTACAAATCTATAGTGCATGACACCAAACACAACTGTTTCGTTTCCGCCAGGATTTCTCCAAGGTAGAAAGTTGCAGCAGGAAACTGTAGTTTTATAAATAGGAATATAAATTTTAAGAGCTGGTAACTTTGAGGGGAGGGGGGGATTTTTTGAGTGTTCTATTTAACGAGGAAGTTTCAGCACACAACTTCATACGACTTTCAGATATATGAATATATTGCACAAATAATGCATTTTTGAGAATGAAACATAGGGATTTTATCGAATTGAACATCAATTGTGGCGAGCTGAAATCTAAGCAGGCCCCATTCTCTAACTTGCATTACTCGTTCCATTGCTTGAGGCAGTTTGTATGAGCGGTAACCACTGGCTTGATACATTCACATGACAGTAGACTAACAACATTCTATTGTTATTAATGTGATTAATGTGATTGTTTTAAAATAGCTTGACTGTGTTTTGTTTTAAGTTTCTCGCATATAATGCCATCATGTTTGACTTGTAAGACTTACAATTTAAACTTCTAGAATTATAGTTGGTGAAAAGCATTGATTAAATTAATAAAGATGTATAATTATGTTAATATTTTTCCAAAGTTAGTTAATATGGTAAAAACTAGGTTTTATGAAAGTATTTCTTCTATGTCCATGATGTTTTGGCACGTGACGCTTGGATTGATCACGTGAATACGGGGATGTAACAATTTTGTACCTTAAAAATGTTAAAGAAACCAAAAAAGTCTTCGCCCTAAATATAAAAAAAACTGGAACTAAAAAAACTGTGAGTGAAAGTAAAATCTTAAAGGTAGGTTTTTGTCTTTGATGAGCTCGAACAAAGTTAAAAATAAATTAAATTAATATCATGGCGTTCAAAATGCAATGCTTGATTTCCTTCGGCCTTTGTAAGCCATAACTACTGTACATTCTTTGAAATAATGGTTCTTTGAGGGTTCTTTAGTAAAGAGGATGGTTCTATCTGGAACCATGACGACAAAAGCGGTTCTTTGATATCAGACGAAAGGGAGAAATACTTGGAACTGTTGCGATGGGTTCTTTTAGAGCTATATATTTCTAAGAGTGTTTATACAATATATTATCATACAAACAAGAGTGCTGACCTTCTGACTCACAATCCACAGATTTTAAAAATAAATGCACCCTAACCACAATAATCTGACAAATTAAATTTCATATTTCCTGTTACTTGATAGGTATGTTATTAAACAACAATAACACATCACTCATTATAACATACTTTATTATGTTAACTGAACAGCTAAAAATAAATTAGCATATATTAACAACCCGGCAGACGATTAGGAATTAAATAGGGAATCATGCAAATTAAGCTTATTTTACGGTCAAACCACACTTAGGGGAGCCAAAAACCAGGAGCTACTAGTCCGATACAGACTTCGTGGATTAAAAACAAAGTTTAAAAATATCAACAAAACAACAACATCATAAAGCAAAATAAGTAAATAAATAAATAAACAAAAAACTGAGAACAAAATAAAATAAAAATTTTAAAAAGTTCTCGCCAGAGTTTCCCACCAGCACTC
Source organism: Mopalia vespertina (assembly GCA_030265115.1). Lineage (NCBI taxonomy): Eukaryota > Metazoa > Mollusca > Polyplacophora > Chitonida > Mopaliidae > Mopalia > Mopalia vespertina. Next base: position 3,211 of record JAQQZZ010049140.1, on the reverse strand, counting down.
TTTTTAACTAATGAATGACATCGTTAAAAACTTAAAATAGTCTCCTAACACAACATACCAACTAATACACAGAGAATCAGGTAAAGAACCTCTGTGGCGGAGTTGTCTATAGTGTAAGCCATATAGAGTATATGCGTCTGGCCCACATATCCCATTGAGCTCTGAGGCTGCAGGTTCGATTCCGCGGACCCTATGTGGGTTCGTATGCTGGTCAATTTTCTGTAATTGTGATTTAAACAAAAAAAATCAATCAATCAATAATAGGGTCTAAATATAAATAATAAGTTTTGTATTCCATTATACAGGAATTTCAAAAACCTAAAAGTGATATTGCGCTATTCACAAAGACCCATTGTAAGGAACCAACTGGTTTAGGCAACACTTCCCCCTGGATAAGGCAAGCTGCATCACTCCTTATCTTTATCGGGTATATTTTTTGGTTAATTTCTATTTCTATAAAATACCAACTCGAGATTAAGGTCCTTTTAGAAACTTGACTCTTGAATTTTATCTAGGACAAGATATGATGAATCCGTTTTAATTTATCGACATATTTGTGCAAGTGTGATTACTTTTGAGAACAGGGAAGTGTTGGTAGTTTATAAAACATTGGTCAATACTGCATTATTGGTATACTTTAATACAGTATATACCCAAAGACCCACTACTGTATACCTGTGAAATATGCCCTCAAGTAAAGAAAGTCTAATTTATGCCCCATTAACATATACCTATACCTGTTTACATGCTAACCAAATATCTCCAGGGCACGTAAGCGTTGTTCGGGAGAAATCAACCATAACGCATAAAGGCCCTTTGAAATATGGTCTGAAAAAACATCTGTCATGTCACTTTTTCTTTGCACTCGTCGAAATGGGGCTTACTTAAAACTCCCATTAAAAGCATAGCCGAAAGAAGAATGAGAAGAAAAAAAGAAGTTTGTGGCTTTTTGTTAAAGGCCAGTGCATTTCGTCTTAACTTGTTATTGAGATGATATATATCGAAGATAGGTGTCTAAAAATACGCCAACGCATATGTGTCCTAAATTGATTTTTAGTACAATTATTTTTTTGTACAATGGTCCCAATAGAGACTCAAAAACACGCTCAAATTGATTTATAGACTAGGAAAAAATTTAAGTATGTACGGAAAATCTTTTTAAAAAAAGGGCTTAAGTACGTTCATATGCAGACTTGTTTTTAAACATAAGCAATTGTCACATATCAAATGATAACGTTTTATTTAACCTGGTCACCAAAAGTTTTAAACTTATTACCCATTTCTGTTTCGGTATTGCATTGTTGTGTTCACTAATTCAAACCATTGAATCTTTTTGGATAAATGCAGTCGGGTATGTATTGATGACAGGAAATTTAGAATTTCGATTTTAAGTCTTTCGCTGTTAGCCATTTCTGGTTTCAAGCTCCTGGTGTTGATATCAATTGGCGGTTCAGCCTTTATCATACTAGTTTAGTTTACTGTAGCTTTGTAGAAGTACAGTTGGCGGACGAATCAATTCAACCGTCTAAACAATTTCTTGTAGAATTGCAGTTGGCAATTAATGATTGATTGATTGATTGGTGTTTAGAGCCACAATCAAGAATATTTCATTTACATGACGGCGGTGTATCGAACAGTTATTGCCACACTAACACAACCATATAGTGTGAAGTGTGTCGCTCTGTTGGAAAATCTATTTTCCTCCAGTGCTAAGGAAATCAGTATGTCTAAGGCTGAGTTCACATAGGAGTATACTATTCGGGTATACGGCGCACCATTTGCAGGGCACGCGGATACCTTAAATCGAACAAGGTTATTTCATAATACCGGGTCACAGAAGAGGGCACTATTCGAAAACGTCGTATACCTGCGTATAGTAGAGTATAGTATAGTATAGTGGGAATCGTGCGCGTTCGAATACCGACTAGCGTATAGCGAATACCATATACCGTATACCGTATACACCTATGTGAACTCAGCCTAACTGAAACACACTACCCTCAAAATGCAAAAGGGCTCGAAGAAAAGATAAGGAATAGTCATGATTGACTCAATGTCAATGAAGGGAGATTCCGGTTGCCCTGGTACTTACAAAGTTAAGGGGCAAAATATAGACGATCTGTTTGTGAAGTCTTTGTATTACGTCCTGTCTTGTCTTTGTTTGTTGCCAGTGGTTTCGAGGGTGGGTTTCTTCACCCATGAGCTCCTGTGAGCGAAATAACCTTAAGTATAGTGTTACACCTCAACCAAACAAACAATCGTTCGGAGTCTCAATATGATTTATTGATTTGTGTGTAACATCGTGCTTAAAAGTATTTCACTTGAATGATGGCAATGTGTACTTCAACAGTAAACACAAACATATAGAATATGAAATGTTTGTTGGAAAATTAATTTTCCTCCAAGGCTCAATCCATGTCAATGATACACATCGAATATTGGAAACAATAGACCAAAGTCACTACTATAAAAACTGTAAACAATTGTAAACCGGTTTAGAAGCCGAATTATATAAACGAAATATATGCACTGTTTATCAGATATGGGACGGAGGGCTGTTAGGGAGCTTCCTGTTGCTCAGGTGGTGCTCTCGGAGCCAATGGGGCAACATTAAGACAACCGGCTTGTGATGTTTCTGTATTGCCCCTTTTTGTCCTGTCTTGTCTTTGTTTGTTGCCAGTGGCGTCGAGGGTGGTTTCCTGCGTCCATTGGGCCGACACACCGTCATGTGAGTGAAATAAGCTAAAGTTGAGTCCCTAACCTGGTGTAGGTTGGTTTGATTCACTTACGGGTGTCAGTCTACATGCTTTACGGGACAAGCAATAGAGACTGTGTTATCTCGCAATAAAGAAATAAATGTTATAGGTCACGTACTTTGTAAACGACGCAAAAGGTGTTTCCTTCAATCTCGTTAACATGATATAAAAAACGTTTATCCTGTTATTGTTCATAGCCAATTGAGTTCTGCTAATTAACTTTTACACACGGCTAATTATTCTGCTATAAACTCATATGTGTTTTTCTTCAAAAGATGTTGTATATGCAGCAGGCTAGCCACTATGCACCTGTAACACTCAAACCCTATACTACAACACTAAGGCTAAGTTCACATAGGAGTATACGGTATATAGTACTCGCTATACGCTATTCGGTATTCGAACGCGCACGATTCCCACTATACCATACTATACTCTACTATACGCAGGTATAC
>JAQQZZ010049129.1:0-10141 GCA_030265115.1 Mopalia vespertina | reverse complement strand
TCCTACGCGAACGATCGCTGATCGCATTAAAATGTAAGACCTGGGGATATTAAGTTATTTTACTTGGCAAGAATCTTCCCGTCTCACTCATGTGTATTTTAATGCAATAAATAGTCACGCCCGTCTCAGTCGGCAGTTACCCGTCTCATTACCACAGCAGACAAATGCCCGTCCCACGGACGGGTAGACGGGTGGCTGGCTAACACTGCTCGAAAGTGGAATAACCTTCCTATTTGTCTAAAACGTATTATTTTAACCTCTCTTTTTAAATCTAAATTAAAAGATTACCTTGTTGCACTATAAGCCTAGTTCACAATGAAATGCCTATATTTATTTTACAATTGTAAATATGTTTAACACTAAATAATATTTCAAAGATAAATTTACCATTGATATACCGCCATTCACAAATTACTTTATATTTCATAATCATCAGAGATAGAACAAGTTCTCCGGAACATTAATCCCACCTAAAATCATACATTTTAATTTATGTTAACTGTATCTTACCTTTGGTGAATAAATCAAATCAAATGCTGACGTAGTTGGATTAGATTTATATGATACGTCAGATCAGGTTTCGTATTATTATTATTATTTTTTTTATATTACTTTTTTTGTATGAGAAGGACATATCTATTTGATATAGACCCAGGTATCCGTCATTTTATAGCGTAGCCTTTCCGTCTAAATCTAAATTTCTGTCCTTTTTGATGGAGGAGTTGTTGGGGTGACTATAACAAGAACAGAAAAGATCCGTCAACAAAGTTGAAATTGGTGTTACGTCGCATGCATCAGAGATTAGATTAGGGATACCTTCTGTGTAGATCGACTTTGCAACTCCGAACTCTTCATAGCGTACGATCAATCAATCAATCAATCAATTAATCAATCAAACTGTTTGCATTTAAATATATTATAAATTATTGACTTTGTTCCTTGTTTTCCCAGCAGGTTTACACTTATGGCTGAAATAGACATAAACTTGCGGTTGGACTTCCTCCCATTAATGACGTCACTTCCGAATGGAGACAAAGCAGTGATTGATCACATGACTGATGGACAAGTTACGGAGGTGTATGGGATGGTGAAGGTGGACGCAGAGAACGGGGTTGGTTTCGCCATAGATGAGTACGAATCGGAAGAAGACTTCAGAGAAGAAGTTTGTGAAGGGTTCGGCTTTGTTGTTTTGACTGAAGACAGGTCTGCTATAATTGCAGCTTTTTTCATTATTCCAAGTCGTTTTTGCAGAGATGGTCGAGCAGCCGACCCCATCATAATTGTGGAGTCAAAACAACGCGGGAAAAAACTAGGATATTTCTGCTCACAACTTGTAATGCAGTTTGCGCCTAAATTAGGATTTGTGTGTATCTATTTTGATGTTTTCACAAATAACAAGGCAATGCTACAAATCGTCGAGTCTATGGAGGGATTAAAGCGCGTTGGGAATCTGCCTTACTCTGGTAGGATACATACAGGAGAAGCGATATCAGCTAACGTATACTATTGTTCATTTGTCAAAAGTAATGCGAGATCATTTTGTTCGAAATAGAAATCTACCCATGTACAACAGATATTATACGGCAGTGTAGGTCTGCATAGCTCAAACACACCTGGAATAGTAAGTATAACTCAAGAAGTCTGCAAATTGTGTGCTTTCACTTCCAGTTTATCTCTTCACTGTCTTGAACCCTTTCCAGACCTCAAATCTCAAACCAGAATATAAACCTTCGTCGTTCATTGGCTGTTTAGAAACTGTTCATCGCTCCAGTTCGTTTCCACAAACACTAGACCTATGAGGTTTCGCGACCAAATCGAAATCGTCAGCAGCGCACGTTTCATTGGATCAATCGACATGGGACTTATTGTCAAAGTAACAACTGTCCTCAAGAAGAATTTGTTTTTTTGCCTTGAGGAGGGGGGGCATCTTTACGGCCGTTGCAGTTGCCTAGGCGCAATCGTAATTGGAACGATGATATATATTTTTTAGCAGTTATCGAAGCAACGACAAGGGTAATGATTTGTATTTATTATTATCTCGTTACATACTTTTATGAATAGAATAATGCAAAGTTTCAGACGGGTTTAAACTGGAACAGTCCGTTGCGCCCACCTGATTGGACAAAACGTTTTTGTTTGCATCAGCTCTTGCATTATATACCCAACAGCATTGTGATGTGGTCTATACCTCGTTGTACAGACGCCTAGAGGTACTATTGACCATTTGGGGTCTGTAGAACTTGTTATACGCCAAATAAAAATATCTTAACTATTTTATTATATGAAAATCAGCAAGTTAACACGAAATATAAAACAACTATATATACAGTCCCAATCGGATTCTAACTAGATCCAAAATACTCCCAATCATTTGCTTTTCGCATTATGATCTGACGTAAAGACCTATGAAATGGTGTCGATTGATTTGCAAATTTGACCAATTACACAGTCACTTTCCTACCCTGGTTGATGAATGCCGAAGATTTGATCTGACGAGCCAGAGTCAACAAATAACATGATTAGCATTCACTCTTCAATAATTGTGTTAATGTTTACAATTTTGACATGCATGACTTGTCTTAGATCCAGGTATTTAGCGTATAGCATATTCTATTCTAACGATTTTTCAGAACCTGCAACAAAATATGTTAGTTTAATATGCCGGTCTAGATTGTCTCGGCTTGATTCGGGCGTTTACCACATTCGTGTGTAATCTGGGTTTTATTTGGCATCTTGGTCCATGACCTTTCGTGAACTCTCCTAGTAAGCCTGACTAAGTTGAACACCATTTGGCGGCAATTTGCCTCAGATCTAAGCGACAAATTTGACCTAGTAATAACTTAACGCGGAGAAGGTAAGGATAGTCAGTGATTGGTTAGGATTGAAACAGTTTTGCGAAATAGCTTTCGGTGATTGGTGAAGGTCTATATTACTATATATTAAAGCTTTGGTCGGATATCTCAATTCATCATATGGCCGCATGATTAATTTGAGTCATGGATTTGTCAGAAAATATATATTTTCATTAGGCCATATTATAATTAAAAACATTTGCACCCAAATCTTTTACAATCACCTACGGTAAAGTTCCTTGAAGCGCCTATGGGTGTCGATGCATTTGGAAAAAAGGAAATAAGCTATAGCCTAGCCCCAACATGTTTTGCAACACTTCCCCGTTATTTTTTGTTAGTTGTGTGTTAATTCTACAAGTTTTGTATGGCGGAGTAATTTGCAATATTGTGGTTTAACACCATATTATATTTCTCCCATTTTAAGTGCATATCTGATTGTTCTGAAATGATTGAAACTGAACCAGATAACTGAATTACAATGTCACTGCTGGACAGAGGTAGTAGGTGTATATTTTGGTTTGAAGTACGACAAAGTTTATGCAATTAATGTCAGATAATGGTTGACGAGAGAGTGATAGTGTAAAACGCAAGTTTAATAATGATTATGGGCTCAAATCGAGCAGAATAATCAATTTGTCTGTCTTTAATTATGTGTCACTACAACAGTTTTCATTTCGACAGCCTTTATGCTGCGAACAAATCATCTTTCCCAGACTTTATTTTCTACCTTTTACAGTGTTAATCTCAAACCTCCACAATTATTATCATGACGATGTGGTTAAACATTTCTTTGTAGACATTTATTCACCATTAAAACATAAGATACACATCGAACCCATGTATTGTTACTCTTGAGAGTAGAATATTGTTTTGGTAATATAATAAACCGCAATATATATTTCATTATAAGGTTTAATAGCGCCATGTGTATATGGGACCTATTTTAATAGATGTCAATATTACATTTTTGATATTTTTTATCAACAAACTTCAGCTAATAAAGTCAATTCTGTTATATCAGATAAGGTTGGCAAACTTTTAGTTCTTAGCCATTCAGCATGGCTCTTCGTCTTTATCAGTTTTTCCAGTGAATCTGTAGCTATAGTAGTTATGTCAGATGTTTTATGTCTTAATTAAGGTGACTTTACTTGCACGGCGGCTTGTCAGTCCAATGGTTGAAGAAAAAACTATACACAAGCAACAAACACAAAACACAAGACTATCGACGGACTCGATAAATAGTGCAATTCAGATATTAATGTACATCACAGTCGGGGACGATTGGTGCTGTCCGTTGCCATGGGAGCACTAAGGAACGGTTATCTAATTTCAACCATCCGAAGGTAGTTCATATTCTCTAGCCATTTCTAGTTTTATTCCGAGCTACTCTGCATAACAACCCTTGGCTGATCAAACGTATATAAATAGAATTACAGCTACGCCCCCCTGGTGGATAAAGTGACCACGCTTTGAACGAAAGCGCTGGTAGCATATGTTGAATGTCATACTCAACTTTTGTAAATTTTTTAAAACTTTGTTAAGCACTATTGGCGTATATACGGAGTTTTGGTGTCTGTAGGTGCATATGCAATACTCTTATTGAGTTGGTTGAATACCCCGAACATATCCTGTTACGGGCATAAAAACTATTCCGTTAAAGTATTTTTATACACGTATACAACCATTTTATTCCAACCGAGTTGTTTATTAAAAATTAACTATCTTTAAATTGTATTTCTTTTAATCAAAATTTACTATTATATAAAATAGGGTCATAGCATGAAAATGCAGTGTTATATCGCATGGTGGTACCTGTGTACAACTTATATCCAGGACAATCATTACAAACTGCATGATGGCTATTAATATACAAATATAGTGAAATGGTTGTCAGTACACCCTTTAACATGGAAACAGTGAACTGATCCTGGTCGTTGAACAGGTAAGGTTGTACTTAAAAGTCATCGAATGTACTACGTAAATCATTTCGGAAATTAAACAATGTCGCCATTATTAAGTGCTTTTTTTTAAGTCAACATAAACATAGTCGGGTTTGTCTTCAGAACATAATGCACTCCTAAACTACAGTCGCGTAGTCAAAAGCCAATTTAAATTCGTTAGGTTTCTTTAAGTATGGGGAGTAGAGTTCATGCGCCGGTAAATATACTTCAAGCAAACAATATGGACGATTTGTATGCATATAGTCATACATGTAACATCCATCACGACCGACAGTAGTGATAACGCATTAACCAGAATCTGGCGAAGTTAAGTCGATTGTGGAACAGATTGATACCTCTGAGGTTGAATGGTTGCAATATAAGGCCTACACAAAACGTTACAATGTTATGGCCCCATATTTTACACCAAAGCACTTCAAGCATTCCAATTTGAAATCACACAGTTAAATAATTTTCTATATTGATAATTGATTGATTAATTGATTTATTGGTGTTCTACGTCGTGTTAAATGGTATTTCACTCTAGTACAACCAAGATGTGTGTTTCCATAATGTTGGAAAGGTAATTTTCCTCCAGTGCCATTTGAAGTAAAGACAGTATTGCTACTCTTCAAACAAACTGCCCTTAGCCAAAGGGCCTATATTTATAAACTTTGTCATCTTGGCAGAGAGGCAATCGAAGTCCTCGAATTTACAGTACACATCACGTACCTCGGACGTAAAACAATCGTCACCATTATGACGCGCATTGTTTCGCTTTCGTCCAGGTTGTGTGAAAGAATGCCGGTGAACAAAACGGACGATGTTAGTGCACATATTTCATGACCGAGCATATGCTGATACCAAGGTAATAAGAATCTAGCGAGATTAAACCGAGTGGTAACCATGGCGCCACGGGTACCATTGTCTGAAGAATAATACTACCGGGAAGTTTCTATACTAAACACATTCCAATTATTACATTTTGTGAATAGAAACGCAACTTTTGTATCCTGTTAACATTTGGTAAAAATAATGATAAATACAAAATGTTGAATAAATCATATAAATATGTTCACGAATAATCGATCTTTCTTGAAATTCGTAGTTCTCTTTGGAAATACATTTTCTTTCAAGAGCCTTCCACGCCACATATTAATATTAGAGTAATATGTGTGTGACTGAGTTTTGATAAATACAATAATTTCAAAATTTCACAATATACAGCAAATAGATTAAGAATGGTTTATAAAAAGACAACGGCAAATCCTGTTTTAACGAAAGTTTACCAAGATGCTAAAGCACATGAAGAACGAAAAAGCTGGAAAGCGAGCACATCTATTAAATGCTGGAAAAGTACGAGAATCTATGTGCCTTTTTCCACGATTTTTCTTTGGAGCATTCGTGACATGCTACAAAATGTCATTTCTTTGAGTGTCATCAGCTGACATTCCTGTACAGTAATATTGAATGGCTGATTAAACGGACTTTCCTTGAACGTCAGCGGAGGTATTCCACTTCCCGTGAATCTTTTATTTCTAGCTTCATTGCAGTACTCGCTCAGTGTGGGTAGAAGGGATTTGAAATATGCCACTTCTTCGTTAAAACCGTCATAATTGTATCTTCGTAATATTTCTTGAAATCTTTTTTCAAAATGGTCATACAGCATGCTGTCTGCAAAAGAGAAGTTTCGATGGTACGCCAACTCTTCGGTCGAGAACGTTATATCCGGCTTTCCTTCGTTCTTCTTTTGAGTCATATAAAGAATATCTTTTATCTGCCAGCAAAACATTCTTTTCAGTATAACAAGGCACTCTGCAAAGTGTTCCAGCACTATTACAAAATCCATCTCAGAATCCAATCTTTCAAGAAATTTTTGTATTTCTGATCGATTGTAAAAATTAGTTTGTTTTAATCCAAAATCATAAGACATTCTGTTGTTTGTAAAAGAACGCCCTGCACTTCTGGGCTCGTATTTCTCTCGATCGTGTAAATAAGTTTTCAATTTGTTGACACCTTTTACCTCTTTGTATAAACCATAGCGACGTCTGTAGTATTCGAAAGCTGACATCGTCAACTCAAGCGGGTCTCGAATTATACCGATATATTTAGAGTCTTTCGGAAGCACTGTTTCAAACTGATCTCTGTTATAAACGCTCACGTGAGTGATGATCATGTCGTAATGGCGATCCTCTGGTATCGGCATCAAATTGTTGAATCTCCATTTGAGCGCATTTCCGCTTTGTGGTAGAGCAATCAACAGTTTTCTCGTGTAAGCGTATCTTTCTAAAATATTCATAAGTGTCGTTGAGCCAGCCTTATGAACTTTTACAAATCCTATGTGACTTATTTCATGTTGACATGAAATATTGTCAGCCGGATGTTTATTTGAGGTTATCATAAGTCTACCTTCACTTCTTGGAGAGTTCAACCGGGGCCAATCGTTCGTTGACCCAGCCACATTTAGCAGATATCGGTACCGGAAAATTGTCGTTGCACAAAAACCAGAAATTGCGAGGACTAGCAGAAGAGAGAAGCTGGAAACAGATTTTTTGAAGATTTTAAAACAGAGCACATTCCTGAGTCGTAGGATTGGAGTGACAGTTAACAAAAATGGTTTGCCCGAATAAATTTGTGTTTTGAGTATGCTGCTATTTTTAAAAGTCACATGTGAGGAAGTTTTGTAACTCTTGTTGGTAACTAAAGTATACTTTGATTTTCATGCCATATCGTTTCTGACTATATACCAACCATTAGAGTACAATGAATATTCTACAAAACCAGTTCATGAACATTCATTGAAGAATGTGCAATGTTGTAGACAGAAACAATATTGCTTGAAAGTCTACCAAATGTGTGTTACCAATATGTGTTACCAAAATGCGTTACCAACAGGCGTTCTAACGTGATTATCAAAAGCATCAGCACACTCGGAACAGAATTTTTCGACACATCCCTATTTATTCATACTCGCTTATTTTTGTTTTTACTTACACTATCAGGATATTATATATTGTATTTACTTTGGAAATACTCACCATCGTCTGACTGTGGCGATATACACAATGCCCAATTCACTTCGTCTAAAAGTCTGTAGATGATAGTTCATTGTGACGATGTGTACAGCTTATTATCACTCTTAACTCGGGCACCTGTTGATATCCTGTCGACGGGCTCGGTTGTTAATTGGTGTATGACACTCTTCCGTGTCTTTGTGACCAGTTTGTATTGATTTATGTCGAAATTAGTTTATACTATGGATTTCAAGGGGAGCAGACATGCACGTAATAATCTTTATCCAATACATGAGGATTAGAGCTGGTGGCGTTAAGGTCCAGCGTCATGAAGGGCCAATCGAGTCCTATGCCATCAAGTTACACGTTACCAAACCAGCCAATGAAAACGTCGAATTTCTTTGTGGCTAAACATGAACACATGGTAAACAGTTTTTAGAAATATATTTACCATGTGTTAGGATGATGCCATTTTAGTGTCTGCTTTAGTGTTAGGTTAAGTATAAAATTCATGGTAAAGTTTAATCTTAGCATTAATCCTAGCCCGAAACTAAAACGTCAAGTTTTGTCTTACATAAAGCACTATTAAATTTAATCCTCTGTTAGATGACGTCAAGCAATGTTAAAAGTCCGTCTCAAATCCACTATTAGCGATGTAATTGTGTGTTAGCGAAGAATACACTCTCGAGCAAAGAGCCCCAGATCAGCTGATAAACACAGTCCCCGCTGTGTGGATCATTCATAGTTTACATATATTTGAGGTTCAGGGCATAATGTAGGGGTCTATTCCCACTATATTTACGTGCTCTTATGACATTCACCGAGTTTATTTGAGCGTGTGCATGCTCAGGTCAATATGGTTACGGCGAACAAAATGTATGATTTTGGTGAAAATGCATACATATGTGTCGGACAGGTCAAGTGAAGATACCATCTTACGGAAATCTCGCGAAGTTTAGCTGATTGAATCACACTCTTGCGGCAGGTCGATGTTATCGCAAGATGGCTCTGGTTTAAGCGAGACTAGGTGATTTTTCCAACATTCATGAGGCAGTGAAAAATTTAGTGTTCACGAAAGTCCACTATCTCATTACCAAGCTTCCGGAAACAGCTCTGTGATTATTATTATGCCGTTTTGTTGAAATCTAACAGCTTCCGCATATTACCGAATCCATTTGATTAAATCCGGAAGCCGACTGACCACCATGACTTACGTACAGCCCGCTTGGTCATAAACGAGGACCATATTGAATGTAGTGATATTCGCTAAAACGGCGTAAATTATGCGGTCGACGTCAGCGAATAACAGCTGTATAAATACACCGGGGCCATATGCTATGTCTTTCAACTGTACATCAATCCAATTTCCTTTTTAAAGATACCAAAGTCACCCCCAAACAAACAAACAAACAAACAAATTATAAAGATACAGACAAGTTTAATCATTCTTAAATGAAAAATTTGTTCAATTTTATGTTGACCTACATTACACATTTTCAAAGTTTTATGTACCTGGGTTTTTGTTATTGTTGTAAAAGTAGAGCCCACTCGTGACTTCCTGGTAAGACAATGATGGCGCTGGTTTATCCCAACGCTCCCAGTCTGGATGAAACTTGATGGTTACAAAATGTACCGGAGCTGGTGCCTGTTTCACACATTGATCTTAGATTACGTAAAACGTAATTACCATGACGTCCAGCACTGAAGACATTGTCGCCATGGCAGTTGAATCAAATGAATCAAATGTTGCTGCTCCTTAGTGGAGTGATCTAGTCTAGAACACACGTTCTGTGGAGAGCATGCTTCTGGTCCATGTGCATATCTCATAACGTTCGGGGTAGCAACAAGTCTTTCATAAAAAAGGAACAATGTTTTGTTTAAAATTTGATTTTACCAGAGAAACGGGTTGTTTGTGGGTTTTTTTTTTTACAAATCCGCGCATGCGCACAAAACATCCTGCGGTTAACATTACATGTTTTTGTGTTATATTATTGCTTCCATTCCCCTCCGAGATAACTGTAACGGTACGGAAAGTATCCAAGGATGTTCCGACATGTGTAACCCTATGTGCATCACAGAACATGCATGGGTTGGGATGCCAGCAACCAGCTGTATATAGCTTTTCTGGGATGTACCCTGTTTTTCTCTTACCAATCTGCTGGCCAATGATCTGTAATGGGGATTAGAGTTGCCGATTTCGGCACTAGGTGTCGCTGAATGCAATGAGGTCCCAGTAGTTGTCGCCTTCTTTTATATCTCCCTTCTTTTATATTTTGAATAAATGAAGAGAGAAAAATTTGCTTGCCTCCACCGGGATTCGAACCCGGGACCTTTG
>JAQQZZ010049128.1:0-23505 GCA_030265115.1 Mopalia vespertina | reverse complement strand
GCCCCCCCCCCCCCCCCCCCGTCCCCCCTCTCCGTTGGCGCTAAACTTGATTATTGATTAATCCGTCCCTGAATATATATGGTATACTCGACTGGTGTTTATTGCAGGAATATTCCTTAAGAAGTTAAAGTGTTGTTTTTCCAGTGCATCAACAACCGTTATATGTCTTGATGCTCTTACATTTGCCAAATTATGCGATGACACAAGCTCACAGAAAGCAGCCCAGAATTCAAGAGCTTTGGGACTGATGATATAAGATGTTGTCAATACTGGTATGTGAGTGGAATAGGATTCGGCGTCTAAAAGAAAACTCAGGGACCTTATAAAGTATCATTCTGGCCACTTCCCGTCCCTTTATAAACAAGGCCATGGTATTCCCGGACTCCTTTTAAAGCCCAATGACTTCCATGGCCAGGTACTGTGCATACCTACCATCATATTGTTCTTGTCCCTCTGGCTGGTTTGTGACGTACACATGTGGATATACTTGTTCGTCAGGATATGTCGCAGCTAAAAAAAAATAAAAACAAAACAATTGCTTGAAAAATACGGAAAATGAAATTAAATTGTAATGAAAAGTAGTAAAATGATGCTACAATTCAGCAAAGAAACACTTTTGAATATAACGTTTCTGTAAGCAACTGCGAAAAACATCATCTTTATTTTTTGTATACGTTTTCCTGTCGTATTGGTCGTGTTGGCGCTGTGAATGACGAGGGATTTACTTGCAGATTAACTGAATTAAGTATTTGCTTGGTGCTATACTGCGTACAGAAATCTACTGGTATTTTACGCACATGATGTATGGGGGGTGATACTTGTGGACGAAACCAGATGAAATAACCTCGATTCAAGTGCGCATGTCGCTGGCAACTTTACCAAACACGGCTAGCTGTTACAAGAGAATTCAAAATCATACGAAGGCATGAACTGCATCGGTACTGGGGAAAAAGGTCCATGACCGATGTCTGAATGTTAAGATGAGACAAATGATCTTAACTGATGAGGAGAACATGGTATATACGCGGGAGGTCTGTATATCAAAATCAGTTAAATAAACTACATTGATGACGGGAGCATGGTCTCCGAGAGATATATATCTGAACATCAGCCAAATGAATGTGAACAAGTATTTAGCTATATTGTTCACCACGCTAAAAATATAGGTTGTCAGTAAAGACGCTAAATGGTCATTAGAAGTAGTTAATCTATCTGTACAATTTTAGATTTAATGATATTAATCCCGTAATATAACCCTAATAGTGGCCTTTATCAAAACTGCGTTTCGTTCACAATAAAAAGATTCTCTTTTAGATGACATCAGGAGCAATTATGTCAAAATATTGGGAAATTTTTAACATAATTACCGATTAGTTCAAGTTAATTACACCCATTGATCCAATAAGGCGTCATGGTTTCGGGCACACTATATAATTTGTTTGACCATAACCAACAAATTTGTTACAGCAGCCTATAAGTCATTCTAGTTTCTAAAACATGTTATTATAGGCTGTAACTTCAGATAGCATCAGTCTACTTTCCGAAGCGATTGGAAGTATGGCTTTTTTTCTCGGAGCATTTTCTCCACTATTTCCAAATTTGCAATAAGCAAGCTTGGGATCAAGTTGTATTTTTAGATTTCTATCCAATATTTGCTTAAATTTGTTGTGGCAAAATAAACAGTGATATCATCACTACCGACAGCATGCGAATTATTGATATATATAAAATGCATGACTGTGTTGATTTTTGGTTGACAATGCTAGCTTGGGTCTTCAGTGGAAGGGGTCTAGACATAATAGATCCAGGTATCTGTCATATGTGGCCTACGCTTTATTGACTTATGATAAAACGATATGCAGCTGGGAACACGGCGCCAGTGTCTGATGTCGAAGGTTCAATCCAGGAAAAGGATATTGTATACTTGGAGAAAAAAAAATGGAACGCACGCAAATCGATATCTAAAAAGACACTATGTCTGCGATCATAGTTATACCATTTAATTATTTCCACTTCTGATTTGTAGCCTTTGTTAAAGAAAAACTATTATTTAGTGAATCGATTAGGCCATAGACGCATGAGCGTGTTAAGCCACTGATTTTAAAGGCCTAATACTGTATAATTATTATGATTTCTTGATACATCAGTCATGTGGAATAAAATAGTCATTGTAAATGTTTTGTTGTAGGAAATTTATATTTCTGCTTTCCGAGAATTCGATCTACAGCCATCGCATAAAACTTAAAGCAAAATTGGCTAACACAGAACAAAACATCAAACGTATTCACTGTTGTTAGCTGTTACGAAGAGAATACATTCCAAAGCATTCCTCGCCACGTTTCCGTCAATAATGGTCAATAAAGAAATGCAAAACTCTAAAATTTTCAATGTAACGCCAGACAAAAACGACTTTGCAGACGCAATCTAATTATGCTTTTCGGTTTTCAACGTAATTTGCTTCAATTTTTTTCTGATTATTCCCTAGAATCTGTTTTTCTTGCCGTAAACATGTTATACAATTAACTTAATTGATAACGTCTCGAAGCACGAGATGAGAAATTAATGCAAAACTCGGAAACTGTAAAGATTTCTTACGGCGGACACTGATGAATTATCGTAACTTCTTTCAAATTTTTCTATTGACGTTTTGTCAACGAGAAGATGAAATAAATCCATCTATAAAGCAAAATAGCCCTCACATGTGCTTTGATCGAAAGCTGTCTCGGATATAGACCCATTCGGCGTTCCATACGACAGAGCTTAACAATGTACAAACTTAGCACATGGCTCTTGTAGAAACCTAAAGTACCCGGCTGTGTTAGCGCAAACTGTGTGTCTGCTTTATGATTTTCTCAAGGAAACTGTTGGGTTTTTTTTGTGAATTCCTGCTTGGCCTCTAACTCATAGTTTTGAAAATTTATTTGTATATCAAGTATGCAATAAATAGATTCGTTCAATATGTTGGCTAATAAATTAAATCAGATGTCGAATTAACTACGTATTTTACAGATTTCAGAAACCACTTCATAGCATAGGCTTCAGAAATTGACGAATGACCGGTAGGTTTTTTTGTTGTTTTTTTGTTTGTTTGTATTAATTGCTTTTTCAAATACATCATACGTTGATACAATATTCAACCTTGTATTTTGTGTTTGTTTGATTTGGGTTAAACGCCGTACTTAAGGTTGTTTTATTCATTAGGAAGGATCGAGAAAAGGGTTTTTTATAGACTGTATTCTCTATAATTCTAGATTTCACATTAAATGGAAATATTTGTATACATTAGAAAAACAGACAAGATTGGCAGGATGAATTTTCCTGTAATTACTTGCTTCCGTTTTCAATTATTTGGTTAATTTGCGATAGGCCGCGTTACCCATCAAATCGAATAGCCATCGTTGAGCAGAAGGAGTATTTTAACTATAACTGTGAAACCACTCATAAACGCTTATCAAACGGCATTGTGGTTTCTGACTAACTTTAATTGCTTCTTATGATATAGGCTGCGCAGGAGATCATATTTTCTCTTCCGCTCATTTAAAATATGAGAAAAGACTTATAAACCATGGGTAATCAAACATAAACCAAAATGGCCACTACCCAATCATTCAGTTACAAGAACATCACGGCTATATTTTAATGCATTAGTTTAACAGGTTCTATGCATACATAAATACGTTTTTTCATTTGGCTTTCCCATGTCCTCTCGGCCGAGTTGCGAGTTTTAGAACTTCTCCAGAAGACGTTAGGCCTACGCTTGAAGACCTGATAATGCCGTTCTTATCGGGAAATGGAACGTTTCATATTCATAGGTAAAAAAGTTAAGTTATAACAGCGTGGTTTCGACGCACACCATATATCAGTTTGAGCTATAACAAATACATACTAAGTGGATTATTTCACTACTACTTGGCAGAAGTGTAAAGCCGAAGTCAGTTTGAATATAGCCTTTCCGTCCACTTCATGGCAATTCATATTGATTACTTCCAGCTAGAGATGTCATTTATATGAAGAAGTATACGACAAACGCCAGACATCGATTGTCTGATACATTTAGTAACCCGATTCGAGGCATCGGCATATCTTACCACATACACGTCGGCTATGTAAAGCAAACATCGGTTCAGAAAACCGAAGGTGTGTAAGAATCGAACAATTACACAACACATTTTAAATGTTTGATATTATGTTATTTAACAATGTACTCTGGTCTATCGATCTTTATTTGTACTAAGATGCCTAGGGCGTCTCTAAACCATCGATGGGCTGGAAGTTATGTTAAGCTTTGTTTTGGACCCTCCAAGTATCTGTTGGAAGTGGAGCTGGTTGTCCGAAACTAGGGATTCCTTAACATCTATCATTCGGCCATTTTGATGTTAAACGGTGTTAATAATGTATGCATATATATATGTTCTGAGCAACATTTAGAAACTGGTAAAACAAACCATTAATTTCTTGATTACCTGTTCTTGTTTTGTGATAGAACACATAAATGCTATATATATGCACAAACCAAGAATTGGTCATTAACACATTAATAGTTTAAGCTAAAACATATATAGTTCTAATAATATATGCAAATGCTCAACTGTTACTAGTACAGGATTGTCCGTGAGCTATTCGGATAAATGATGCATCTGGTTTCGTATTAAAAGTAATACATATGCAAAGAAAAAACAAACTTGCATGAACGTATTTATGTCTTCAAGATTGCGCCACAATACCTGGACAATTGTGGACGCCATGTTCAAGATTTACCAACATATGAAAAAAGGACAACAATTGAAACATACAATTTTGCTTTTTTGCATGAAATAATATTGCTTACAAACCTGAACAATTTCGCCATAACGGACTCGCTTCCCTTGCTGTCGCTTCTGTTCGGCGGCATTGTCGGCATTTTCTGCCTCTGCTGCCAACTGAAAGCATGGAAAATATTATTTTGTTAATATTCTATTAAATTAATCCCTAAATAGGAACAATCCAATATACGTCTTGGCCTTTTTAAACTTTCCAAATTGTCAAATACTGCTGTGTAAACTGAATATAAATCTATTCATACGTTTCGTATATGTCATTTATTCAAAATATATGTGATGGAGAAAGTTATGAAGTGGGTGATGGAGAAGGGGATGAAGAAGTTGGCTGAGAAGTTAGTGGAGAAGTTCTCGGAGAAGTTGACGGAGAAGTTGGCTTAGACGGTGATAGAGAAGTGGCTGAGAAGGTGATGGAGAAGTGGCTGAGAAGGTGATGGAGAAGTTGGCTTAGACGGTGATGGAGAAGTGGCTGAGAAGTTAGTGGAGAAGTTGACGGAGAAGTTGGATGAGAAGGTGGTGGAGAAGTGGCTGAGAAGGTGATGGAGAAGTGGCTGAGAAGGTGGTGGAGAAGTGGCTGAGACGGTGATGGAGAAGTGGTTGAGAAGGTGGTGGAGAAGTTGATGAAGAAAGCGATGAAGAAGTTGGCTGAGAAGGTGATGGAGAAGTTGGCTGAGAAGTTGGTGGAGAGGTTGGCTGAGAAGGTGATGTTGTCAAATAAGGTGAAGTAGAAGGTGATGGAGAAAGTTGACGGAGAAGTTGGCTGAGAAGGTGATGGAGAAGTGGTTGAGAAGTTGATGAATAAAGCGATGAAGAAGTCGGCTGAGAAGGTGATGGAGAAGTTGGCTGAGAAAGTGATGTTGTCAAATAAGGTGATGTAGAAGGTGATGGAGAAGGTTGACGGAGAAGTTGGCTGAGAAGGTGATGGAGAAGTTGGCTAAGAAGGTGATGGAGAAGGTGATGGAGATGTTGATGAAGAAAGTGATGGAGAAATTGGCTGAGAAGGTGATGGAGAGGTTGACTGAGAAGGTGATGGAGAAGGTTGACGGAGAAGGTGATGGAGACGTTGATGAAGAAAGTGATCGAAACGTTGGATGCGAAAGTGATGGGGAAGTTGGCTGAAAAGGTGATGGAGATGTTGGTGTAGAAAATGACTGAGAAGTTGATGGAGAACTTGACTGAGAAGGTTGACGGAGAATGTGATGGAGATGTTGGTGTAGAAAATGACTGAGAAGTTGATGAAGAACTTGACTGAGAAGGTTGACGGAGAATGTGATGGAGATGTTGGTGTAGAAAATTATTGAGAAGTTGATGGAGACCTTGACTTAGAAGGTTGACGGAGAATGTGATGGAGATGTTGGTGTAGAAAATGATGGAGAAGTTGGATAACACGGTCATGGGGAAGTTGGTGGAGGAGGTGGTGGAGAAGTTAAGGAGAAGGTCATTATACTTTAAAGCCGAAATACTACGTTTTTATCTCATTTCAGATATCGTTTTCCATAATGATTAAAAGCAATTGAAAACGATGTCTGATAAGAGATAACTTTATTCAAATAAGTTCGCAAATGATCAATTTCTGTGTTAATCTCTGTCACAGTGCGTTTTATACAAAGCCTGTCATTAATTTCTGTTCTAGACTCTGCACCACGTGTCGTGAATGTGATTATGCGATGGAGATTAAACAAGTTGGAATCCATAAGTTGTGTTAGATTGATAAAAAAATTAAGATTTTAGGTAGCAAGATGTAATCTTTTCTTAATCAATATACAAGTGTTATTGTCCTAATCTTTTATAGAATGCATTGTTAACTGATATCAAAGTTACAGTAATGCTAGACGAGCTTTGACCCCCCCTCTCCCCTCCCCCTCCGGTTCTCTACGTGTTTTATATAAATAATGCTTTGTCACAGAAAACTCCCCACCCCACCTCACCCCCAATATAATAACAGTGTGTTTTTTTGTCATAAAAATCACACTCTATTTCCGTTATGGAGTGATATATACCATACAGAGAAACTCTTATTAGAATATTTACAGCAATAAATCATAACTGAGCGATCCAAACTATGAACCACATGACATAAATACATAATCACATCAGCTAAGTCACACTACTTAGTGCTTTTATTGTCCTATAGAAATAAATGGCTTGCCGTATGATATTGTAGTTATACGATTGTTTTCTGGTTTAAGCACTAGATTTTTTTATACACACGATCAATACAATACTTTCAGAAATACAATTGACCTAATAAAAAAGAATTCCAGAAATATAGTTTATCGATCGGGCTATTGGGTTATAGCAGTCGTCATATTAGACACCACAATGCATAGGCTCTACTTGTTCTTTTAACCAGGAATTTAAGGTTCTAGAAGTTTCGAAATGACTCAACAGCCTTCAGAGAAATTAAGTAAAATATATGGAATGCCTAAGAGTCGATTATTGCTGGGAATATCCTGTAGATTATATGCTGTGTACAATTCGATAAAATAACATGGCGATGAAAGACACTTAATGCCATGCCCTCATTACTTTCTTTGTTTCATTTAATTTAATTTATTTTGATTTATTTATTTATCCGTTGTTAGATCAACAAGGTTAAATCCCAATTACAGATCATTGACCAGCCTTATTGAGGGATAAAAATTGGGTAGTACATTAACCCAGAAAACCCACGACCTTCCGCTGGTTGCTGGCATACCAACCCGAATACGGTCCGCGGGAATCGAACCCACGACCCCAAAGATAAGGGGGGGGGGGGGGGGTCATGCAGCAACATACAGTTTTAAGAGCGCAAAAACTAGATCACTCCGCCACAGACGCTTTATTTTTAGAAAGTATATTGGGATTAACAAATTATCTAATGTTATTTTTTAAGAATACTTTTTGATATGTTCACTCCAGGAAGCGTCAGACGGGAATACTGGTGTATTTTAATTGGCATTTCATTCCATTATTAAGACAAGCCTACATTCCAACCATAAATGATGTCTACAAATAAAATGGGATTTACCGTATGGCGGACAGACACTACGTAATCATCGATGTTGATTGATGGGGATTTTTTTTATATCTTGTAAACAATCAGGAGTCATTAATCAAACGTGTTTATGAACACTGGTTACATTGCCTAAAGGATGTTTTAGTGATATAATATCTATTCAAGATGTGAGATAGATACACACATATTGTTTTGGTGAGAGCTTTTCTGTATGATAGCTTAGGGCAACAGTGACGGGGTCCAAAACAATACATTAATAATTAAGACTAAAATATTTATTTTTTATTTTTAGACAGCCATCGAGTGATTCCGCATTATTGTTTTGTGGGACTGTTTAGTTTATTAGGTCAAATTGTCATATAGTTGTCACCTGACAATGAAGCGAACTTCTTGACAGGCTTAATAAACCGATGGTGTTGAAGTTTAAGCTAATAATGTATTTGGTATCAGTGATCGATTATAGTTTAACCACGTGCGTCTGTACTCACGAGTATTAAAATTATATGGCGGCTTTGCATTATACAAAAACAAACTTGCTAGAGTACGAAAAATGATTAAATAAGTAAACAATGGACCGACATAACCCAAGTAATGGCATAGCAATCTGACAAAAATCGCAAAAACTTTCCAGCATAATTTAACACTCCTCTTTCCTAACATCATTAAGAATATGTCGATTTGTTCACATTCAGAGGAACTCGGTACCATTGCAGTATTACATCTATGATAAAAGTATTACATCTATGATAGCAGTATAACATCTGTGATAATTTATATATTACAATACACGTACTACTGAGATGGTACCGAATCCCTGTGTTCAAATCCACACAACACTTAACAGGCATCTATTTAAACAGAGTTCCACCAATTTCAAAATCCCTTACAGTACCCAAACGCTTTTGTATTCCTGTGATCTTCCGAACGCCTATAAAACCGGACACAGTTTTAACAAAATTCATCACGCGGAAGGGCGGAATTAGTCGTGAATTTTTATTCTGTTATAAAATGTTATACAAATTATTAAAGACACAACTTTGTCATAATGCTGACAACTCACCTTTGTTTGTGCCATTAGCCCTTTGTTTTCTGTGGCACTGGGAACAGCTGTGTCTTGTGAAGTCCATTTCCGCAGCTTTTTGTTTAGTTTATACCTATTCTGAATGCAGATTTGAAAAACGACAGCTGAAAGACAAAAATGTTACATTTCCGTTAATAAGACCAACATGTCCGATTAGTCTTTGATCTGTCTTAAAATAGGATTTGTCTTACATAGTTAATGAATTAAAGTATATTTATGCTGTCTGCTATGGAGGAACATTAATTTTCCAACAGAGCGTTTGTATATAACACTACACATAATGGTTGTGTTGCTGTTCACGCTTTGGAAGTACACCGTCGTCATATAAGTGAAATACCCTTAAGTACGGCGTTAAACACCAATCAATCAACATAGTTAATGTTATTACTTCCTGTCCTGAGATTGTGATCTTTGACAAGTGGTAAACACAGATGTATGGTGATTATGTATGTTAGTCAATTCAAAATTAAGTACCCTCACTCATGAGCGACTAGTTATGTATACAAATCCTTTTGTTTTTAATCGCTGATGGTTGATGGTTTTTGGGGGTTGCTCAGAACAGAGTCACTGCGAGCATGGTTAACTAGGCCATGCCATGTCCCAGACCGCAATTATTTATGTCGTAAACAAAAATGTTGGCCTATGATCTATAATTGAGGTTTAATCCTGTTGATCTAACGTCGGGTAAATACAAAAACAAATGAATGCTGTAGCTAAGGCCGTGACCGTTTAACAGGCTGTCTGAAAAACAACTTTGTCTCGAACGAATCAAAATCTGCATGAAGATTTAAACTAGAAACGACGAACAGATCATTTGAATTGGATGTTTTAAAGTAAACCCTGATCTGACAATCCCTCGAGAAACGGACATTATTTTATTAGAGTACATACATAAAGGACTGGCATATGGTTGCCTGGTCCTCTCAGATCTGTTTCGGGATGTCGCTGTGTTTTCGCTTTGTTTGTTGCTACTGGCGTGGATGATAGTTACCTGCACTCATTGGGCTGACAACCCGTTACATGAGTGAAATAACCTTAAGTAGGGTGTGAAATGCAATAAAAGAAAATAGCTAGCAAACTTACAGATCCTTGCGAGAAATTTTCCACCCCAATATGATTTGGTCACAAAGAGTGAGCAATACGTATATATGGATTAGAGCCAGTACATAAAAGTCGGGTATGGATGTTTAGTTTTGTCGCGTTTGAGAAACTCCAAAACAGGCTTGAAGATAAAAAAAAAAAGATGAGTTACTGTTCACTTGCTGTTCGATTGAAGTCAAATAGTGATCTCCAGGCTCGAGAATAAGGTCCGGACATTCATCGACGATAAATAAATTTTATTTTTTTATTTGCGCTTCATTCTGCGGTGTAATATTGAAGTAGGCGAAACTCACCTTGTGGATTGGGTATCCCGCTGGGCTTCTCTTTGTCCTGGTTATGGTATATATACACACTGTTATGCGCGGAGCTGGAAATAAGACAATAACCGATTAGATCAATGAAATAGGCCCATACAGGTAAATTCAGAAATTTCCTCGAAATCTGTGTAAGCGGAACTGAACAAGGGGTATACCGACACACAAAATGAACTGTGTCAAGACTGAGTAGAAAACGTTGTATTTGAAAGTAAAGGTATTGAATTATTACTCACGTTTTAAAAGGGGACTATAGATACAGTTGAATATAAAATGTAAGGAAGAACAAAGCGGTTCATTCAAGTGAATGTTAGATATAAATTCAATATCGAAGTTCGTAGAAATTAAGTCACGTGTAAAACTATACCGCTTGTCGTGAATTACGCCGAGCTATACGTTATTTAACGACGAGTCGGCTATGACTGCACCGAATGACTTCAGGAAATCCATAGCCCGAAAACAAAAAAAGATAAAATGGCTGCATTTTGGTTTCAGATTCTCATCGATCTCTTGGCTGTTATTAAGTTATAGCGCGAGCCAATTCTTTTGCCTTTATGGTCGAGGAATCAGGTCGTGTGTCAATTATATCTGATTTATTTATTAACAACCGATCAAATATATTACTATGTTATTTTTGTTTAATTTCCATTGAAAAATACAAAAACACGTTTCCCCCGAATATAGTTAACAAATCTTTAAATAAGCCCGGTACCTGCTTTTATTCTACTTTAAAATTGAGATTTTGTCTTTTACTATACACCGAACACCCAGTCCTGTCTTCTTCATGCTACTGTTTACTAAAATCATATTGAACCATTTAAAAATACACATATTACAGAAGTATAAGTTCACCTTTTTGTGATATTGAGTGAGCATATGGAGGTCAGTAAGTGACCATATGGGACACATTTATTGCGAGGATATTCCTGGACTAAGTAGACCGGTCATTCGATTGGTTGGTTTAGAGTAGTTCTTCTGATCGTTTTGTCGTATTAGGCATCGAGACGTCAATCTAAACTTCCGCCAGGAGCGGACACCATTAATGTTTAGAACCATATCGTAATGAACAGTAATATATGATACTCAAAGGCTTCTACGTGCAATGAATGGGCAAGGCTTAGGCTGTTTTTTCTTTTCCTGTTTTATTACTATCAATGAAAATTAATTTTAAGGACACCATAAATACCTTTACTGTAAATAACATTTAATTTTAATATAATTACTTCATTCTCTATATACTAGGTTATGTTTTATTTTCATATTATCATATTTAATCACTATCAATTTATATTCACATCTCTGTTATAACATGGACAAGACCACACGTAAATAGGAAACCCCAATGTAATCAATATATGACAGTGATACGTTGTGGTTGAAGGGCCGTCAAATCCTCAGTCGGGAGGCAGCTATTAAATCACAATTCCAACGACGACAAGAGAGGCCAATAATATGCTCATTGACAAACCGACGGAAGTGTGGAATCCAAAACGTGATCCTATGGTCGCGGAAAGTCCTTCTCAGGTGGGAAGGGCATGGGATCAGTTTTTTTGGCAATTCGTATACGCCATAAAGTATGATGATAACAAAGGAGTCGGGTGTTATGTTACAATATTCAACGATACCCATTGTAGTAGAATCCTTCACACTTTTCAGTATACAGGAATAACACAATCGTGTATCTAAAATGTTTATTTCTCTCTAACAAAGACCCATTATAGCAAACAAAAGAAACAAGAAACTAAAGGACCAACTGGTTATGGCGAAACTTTTCTCATGACGTATTCTCATTCTCTTTAGCGGACAGGTTCCTTGTTTTATTTCTATTTCTTTGAAATATCAGTTGGCAGTTTAATTTATTCCTAATCCATGCCGTATATCTTGCTTGCTACATTTTTATCATATATTTTCTTTACCATTTACATCGCCATTACATTCTCTCCAGAGGTCGTAGGTTACCCTTCACAACTCAAGATTAAGATCTATTTAGAAAATTGTCCTTGTGAGTTTATGTACAGACACGATTTCGTCGGTTTTAAATAATCGACATATGGCAGTGTGATTAATGTTTAGAAACATATTGAGACAACACCAATGGTTCTTGAAGTACTATTATCACACAACTCCACTCATTCACCGATCGTTAAGACTAAACGAATTGGGACAACCTTCTACATATGCTCTACCACTGGTTACTACATGAGAACAGTCCTATCACAACTTGATTGTTTGTTTGTTTGATTGATTAAGTTTAACGCCGTACTTAAGGTTATACATCACATAACGACGTGCCAGCTCAATGGGTGATTTAACCACCTTCGACGCCACTGGCAACAAACAAAGACAACACAGGACAAATGCAATACAGCCACAGGACGTAATACAATGAGATCACAAACAGATCGGCTTCACATCGCCCTTTAGCTCTGAGAGCACCAGAGCATCAGGAAGTTCTCTCCCAACCCTCAGCCTCCCAAAGCCCGTATGAGCGTAGCTTGTAATTTCAGTTTCCTAAGTCTTTCTTTGTGGTGTCAATTCTTCGCAAATTCGCTTAGCTTTGAAATCTTCATCACCTATGTCTTTTTGTATTTAACACTACACGAACGATTTTTGCTTCATTTGTCAATTATAATAAAACAACCAATGAATTAAGTAAAATGACTGGTGGTCTAAATGAAGGCATAACACTGATATTTCCAACAATATAATAAGTATTTAATAAAAGATATATATGTCAGATATGCGCGAGTTTGTAAACATAATGTTATTGGAAAAATTAACACGTACCATGCTTTAAGTAAGAGACTTAAGAGTTTCACAATCTATAAACTACGTATATTAACCGTCTGATTCGCAGTCCAGCGGTGTAAATACGACGAACAGTGCTGATCGATTCTCATTTCCCCCCATTAAATCGCCGTTAAAAAGCTCCCTTTTTATCTGGATGGGAACTGTTGACCAAAGATAGCGACTTAGGCAGCAACATTCGCCAGATTGTCATCGCTACATAAATAGACAGAACAAGCCAACTGTGCAAATCAAAAAGGGCTAGTGGCAAAAAGTGTATTGGCGTTGAAAAGCCATTAATAACGTACACATTTAAGCAAAGCTTTCTTTCTTTACAGAACAAACAAATATTGACCACGGACAAAGTATACAAACATAATTCATAACTGGCTGAAAGGCATTATCGGTCGATAAAGAACAATCTAGTACAGGTAAGTGTAATTACAGATACTTAAGATTTCAGGTGATTGGTATCAAAGAGCTACGTAAACTATCCGACTATACATAATCTTCATTGCTGGAGGCTGGTAAACAACTTCATGCTGCCCTGGTGTTCTCAGAACTATTGAGTTACATGTATCAATACGTTTGTGATGTCATTGTTTTGCATCTTGTGTTCGTAATGTTTTTGTCTTCGTTTTTTGGAATGGCTTCGAGGATGATTTCCGTCACCCATCGGTCTGGCACGCCGTCATATAAGTGAACAGAATTAAGTGCGACGTAATACCCCAATCAACAAAACAATGTAAAAAGCTGAAAGATATAACTCCACTTATATTCGCACTTGTTGTATTATGGGCCAGTCCATAGTGGCATTACATTTTATGCTGGAGTAATATAGATGACACTATACCATCTTCAAGATATATCCGAATCCACTATTTGTGTTCAAAAGAGAAAGCATCGCCGAGGTTACGGTTTTAGAACCGGTGAGATGACTTCATACTGTGAAATGGCGGTGGGCAATTAGCCGAGAATTTAATTGATTAATTTATTGATTGATTGATTGGTTGATTGATTGATTGATTGATTGATTGATTGATTGATTGATTGACTGCTTGACTCATCCATCCATCCATTCATCCATCCATCCATCCATCCATTCATTCATTCATTCATTCATTCATTCATTCATTCATTCATTCATTCATTCATTCATTCATTCATTCATTCATTCATTTATTCATTCATTCATTCATTCATTTATATATTTATTTCAATCACAACCGACATAATATGCCTAATTACAGTGTTGATAACATAACTGACAACAAAGTGTAAAACGTATTATATACAATAATAAAGTACGAGATGACGTCAGATAAACTGTTAAAATAAACATCTACCCTGATGATTGGGTGTACAATTCTTTACCATACTTTTATTTTTAAATAATTCCAAACTAATGAAAATAGAAATGAGCTGTGAGATTGATTAAAATGGTCATCACTATCTAATACGGTTCTATAAGAGCTGAAAGTCCATTAAACTAAGAAGGGATGATCCAGTTGTGGGACTAGTGGAGAGCTGCACGCAAGGGGGATAGAGTACAGATCTATTATACTAATAACATGACAACAATACCATTCGTTCTGTACCTCCACAGACTATGTCATTTTAACCCTTGGCTGCATGATGTTGCAATCCTTAATATGGTCTCATATCGAGTTAGAGTCAAACCAATTTGAGGAAAAAGTTATATTCTCTGCAGAAAATGTATGAATGTGACAACGTCAGCTATTAAGCAAATAACTTAATTTAGATAGAATTGGCTATTTCAGTTTTATGTTGCATGTCTTTTTTTTTATCATGAATGAAACAAACAAGTTAACGTTTCAGTCAATCCAACGAATTGATAACAAAGGTATTTAATTAGTTGAATAAATTGGTTGCATGTGATGACGATGATTATAGTGATTGTTTCACAGCATATTGAAAGTCTCGTAGGGCGTGACGTGAAGGGGGACGTTACATAACCCGGTCATTCAGTATATCAATATTGTTCCCACATGGGTGTTAATTAGCGTGACTTTGAGCAATGATTGGTGTGACCGTAAACATCTGCCTTAGTTTTGGGGGTCAGTAAACCCCTCAGGGGTGTGAGCTGGCGTAGTTCTGGCAAGTCCCCAAGCTATCTCATGTATCTACTTGATTATCCCGGTCAATACCTGTTATTGCATTACTCATTGTCAGTCCAGTGTCTAGCTACCAATTACCATAACAGGCGGTTAACGAACTAAAATCACTTAAACTACCAATTACATTAACACAAACATGCAATAAAGACCAAGTAGTTTTATTTTGTGAGTTATTCATCAATGTTCAAGTTACATATTAGCAGACAGCTAAAATGGTAGAGGCGGAAGTTTTCGATTTCCTACAAAAAGTCAAATTGCGTCTCAATTATTTCCCCTTTTCTTATATTTGCCTTAACTCCACGTATCACTTCTTGGAACTGATCATTTAGTGCGGAGAATAACACCACTCCTTTGTCCCAAATGTCTTGGCACGTCCGATGTGCTTTATATAAGACTATATTGAAGTGCTAATCAGACAAAAACGATATATTTATTTCTCAACATTAATCACACTGGCACAGGCACGATATATATTTTTTTAATGTATGGAAAGAAACAGTTGCTTGCCTCTACGGGATTCAAGCTCGAGGAACGATATATGTATATAGAAGTGTGTAGCATCCATATATAAATGTATAGACAGAATTATACAAATGCCTCCATCCGGGATCGAACGCAGAACATTTGGTCATCAATCTATACTGACTAAAATGTAGGCCCTACAGACGCTCGTGATAGTATGACCCGAAATTTTCCTCAAGTAAAGGTCGGTTATCTCTCTCTTTGTACAGATATCATCATATATATTTAGGCGTTCGAACAAAATATTGAATATTGGTTAACTCCTCATAAAATACAGCAGCGACCTTATTGTTCAAGAACATTATTGTTTATCCAGGCTGTCATTGATCAAAATCACTATTGCTCGTTGCTAATAGCAGATTTAATCACTAATCCAGAATTGGAGGTAGACCTTCAAAATGACGTGATTAGTCACTATTTGTCTTCGCTTATAGCAAATTAAATCTCTAATCCAGGATTGGAGGTAGACCGTCAAAATGACGTGAGGTCATATAAACCTGAAATAGTCACTATTTGTCTTCGCTTATAGCGAATTAAATCTCTAATCCAGGATTAGAGATATACCTTCAACAGGATATGACGTCATCTTATTCAGCATAAAATGTAATAGGGCTTTGACTAGCTAATACATGTTTCTATCGTTGTTATTTGTTGCCTGTTCCACATGAAGCAACTGCACCGCGCAACGTCGGTGTGCCTGAACCCACATTGTGTTGTAATTCAATACAAATATAATATGTAAATAAAGGTACACATTTCTCATCTATATTTATCTCAAATTATCAACAATTCATTGTACAAACGTTCCTGGCTTTTTAAAACACGGGTAACAGCGATTCCACTTGAAGTGATCCTGAACATAAAGCCAGTAATTAGCAGTTCATGGTGTTCTGAGTGGATAGCGTTCATTACCGCAAGCTGACTTTCCAAATCTGACGCGATTATGAAAGTTATCCATTTTTTTCAAATTTTAAAATTTTTTCCATTTCTTCTTATAATGGTCATTAAATGGGTTGTATAACGATAGCAAACAAGCAGATTTGAGTCTTAAACCACAGTAAAGGTAAGCATATACAGTACACTTCTGCCCCATTCAACATCCGTTTATTATTTTATAAGCCACATTTTCCTGACAAATTTTCCATTCATACTGCTGTTTTGATGGTGAGTATTGTGAATATTTATTGAGTAATAGTCAGTGTTATATAGACAGAGATGATATGGCGTCAAAAGTCCACCATACGCGAGATACCAATTCCATTACCTGATTAGTTATATAATGCGAATATGTAAGATCCATGCACACACTGAGAACACCAGTTCTATAACTGCTGTTCACGAGTACTTTGTTTTTTTAATCATCTTGTTTAAAGATAGGAAAATAAGCCTCAGAACGGAATAAGGAACAGAAATAAATGTCGTTTTCGCAATATTTAAATATAATATGAACAAATCCAACTTCAACAGCCAAATGTCTTACCAAACATAATGTTACAGTAATGCCTGTACCGGCATACACCACCAACGGAAATCAAAAGCTGCTTCTTGGAAAACAAGGCCAGCGAGGGGCAAATCAAAGAGGTAATAAAGCGGAAATTCAAGTGTCTCAACAAATCCACTCTGCGCACGCTCCATTTCAGCTGGGAATATCTCACATCAATCATTACCAGGAAAATATCTTAAAAAAGAGGTCCATATTTAATAAAACTATGCCACCTGTCCCGACCGTTATTCATGAAGAGAGCGGACTTTGTTTCTACGTCAAGCCACGCAGTGTGATATAAAATTTCGTATTACCCCAGTAAATGGTCCGTGAAATGAGCATCGAATGAGACAGTGACTGATAGAAATGGTCCACCTACAAAAAATAGGTTAATGATAATGACGCAGAAAATTTCTTTATATGCTCGCTAAATTATTGAATACGATTTTTTGGGGTAGAATCTGTAAAGATTTTGATGGATCGTCTCATAAAATATTCATTGGAATAAATCACTTCTGTTGAAAAGTGCGCTGCCCAACAGGAAGCGGAAGTGTGGTAATATGATGAAATAAATTCATAAATCAGTGCTCCTAGAGGAGTTATATAATTTAAGTAAATTCATTGTTTAGGCTGGAAAATATCAACCGTTCGTCTAATACAACTTTATCATGCTTATTTCTATGGAATAAAATGTGTCACGTGAATATAAGCTGATATTAAAATAGTTTAAAAAGTTTTTAAAAATGGTATGTATAATGTATAACGGGAACATTTCTTTATTTGGCTGTAGCGATATCATTAGCCCCTAAACCCTGCTTATTTCTAAGAGTTGTGGAGGGAAGGGGTAATAGGTGGTAAACTTTATTGTATTGGGGTACTTTAATAGTAAATTGACCGATAACTATTCTGATGAAGACCTGAAAAGTTAACAAACTGTCCATGTTGATATTCGATGGCTAAGACAGTAATAAACTCCGTGGCATCTGGGATTATCCAAAACCTATACATAGAGTGACGACAGTGTGACAAAAAGCCGCTTTAATCTCAAAGATGATCTTAAGATCAAGATACCTGCCGGGCTGCTGATATGGACACTCTTATACGTCTCTACAATCAATGTGTCCACGATTCTATACTTGCGATATAAATAAACGACCCAGTTAAAAGTTATTCTAAGTTGTTTTTCAAAAGAAACGATTGATTGATTGATTAATTGATTGATTGATTGATTGATTGATTGATTGATTGATTGATTGATTGATTGATTGATTGATTGATTGATTGATTGATTTGTGTTTTATGTCAGATTCAGCGGTATTTCAGCTACGCTATGTCGTGAAAATAGCCAAACTCTTTTATCCAACGTTCTTTATTTAAATATAAATTTCAATCAGACTGCAACGTCACTGCAGCCTTGGCAGTAAACATCAAAAAGAGAAACATATCAACCACAAAGGACATACATAAGAAATGAGAACATGAAGTATATGTACGAGTGATTTATGTGTAATATAAAATGCTACCATAAACTTCTTGTTATTGATATAGAATTCGGCACCGACCGGAGAAATGTAAGTGCTGGACTTTATTGAAGGTGTTAATGTGTCGCCCATCGGTGTAATGATACTTGTAGTGAAAAGGTTTGCAGGGAATCATCTGAAATCCGCGTTGGGGATTCACTGTGTGTTCCGGGTCGCTGTATTAGTTATTCTGTGTATATTCCGAGGTGATGTGATTTGATCCAAACATGTTAGTGAATGTGTGTAGAACGTGGTTTATCATCAGTCAGCGTGGGTGAGTCGGTGGAGGTGTCCTTTTCACTGAACTCCCAAATCCACCCTCTCATCTCGGCAACCGTGTTAATGTATTCAGCACAGGTCTAATCAACTAAAAACTAAGTAAATGCTATATAGTTGTCACTAGCAGTTAACATTTAATTCACACAGATCATACTGGATAAAACACAAGTAGCGAAACCCCGAAAAAAGTCAAATACATTTTCACTTCTATATTTCGCCTCTTTATTTTTCCCTAATCTGGAGAGTGATGACAAAATAAAGTGCCGAAATAGAAATGTAAAAGTGAGTTTGATTTTTTTCGGGGGGTTACACTACTTGTGTTTATACGGAGCCGATAAATAGAATTCAAGGATAATACTGGATAATAGCAACCCATATACATTTCCAAATTTACAATAGTTAATGTGTTCAACCGGATTCGTTAAGTCTAATAAAGAAGAGAAAAGGATGTCCAAATGTCTGAACCCTTATTGTTTAACAAGTTCAGAATATTCATGGTTTTTGATTGGTTGGCAGACGGGTTCAGATTTAGCCCTGCGCACAATAATAACTACAAACAGATAAATGAAATTTCATTCTACATGAGTTACAAAACTGTTCTTCTATTCATTCCGCTGACCAATTCAGATTTATTCCTGCGTACAATCCTAACTACAAAAATACATACGAAATTTCACAGTTTTCCAAAACTGCTGTTTTTATAATCTAGAAAGTCGCTGTTATCGTATTAGTGTTATCTACTAGGATGCTACTATTGCGTTACACATGTACAATCGATAATCGATACAGGAGCCAAGAAGCTGAATGGTCAAAATGAATGAGACAATAGTACAGAGGATCTGGCGCCCATTGGGTTACAACATGGATAAATAATGAGAATATAACAGCAAGGCTGGGCCTACAGAGTAGACTTATCTCTATACAATCAACCAATCTTTCACGATCAACCCGTTGTTGAAAAAATGCCAGCAGCCCGCAACTCGGTCGTTATTCTTGGAAACAAATAATCGTAAGTAATGACATGAAATCTGTCGAAACTTCGGGAACAATGAATATTAAATCCCACATACAAAATGGCAATTACAAGATGATATATTATCTTATAGTGAATATAGTCGTTTTACTGGTCAATCCACACCATTCATACTGCACCATCCCATCTTTGTAAACTTTAAATGAATATGGAAATGTCCATTGTTCCAATTTACTTCTGAATGAGAACTCTCACAATGCATGTAGCTTATCCACATTGCAGTATTAATAAATCCAATGCAGCATAAAACGTCAATTGAAGTCCTGTCGTTTTACTGCTGGCCTATACGATATGACGCGTATTCATTGGTGTCCTGTCGTTTTACTGCTGGCTTATACGATATGACGTGTATTCATTGGTGCCCAGTCGTTTTACTGCTGGCCTATACGATATGACGTGTATTCATTGGTGTCCTGTCGTTTTACTGCCGGCCTATACGATATGACGTGTATTCATTGGTGTCCATTCGTTTTACTGCTGGTCTATACGATATGACGTGTATTCATTGGTGTCCAGTCGTTTCACTCCTGGCCTATACGATCTGACGTGTGTTCGTTGGTGTCCTTTCGTTTTACTGCTGGTCTATACGATATGACGTGTAATTATTGATGTCCTGTCGTTTTACTGCTGGCCTATACGATATGACGTGTATTCATTGGTGTCCTTTCGTTTTACTGCTGACCTATACGATATGACGTTTATTCAGTCAAGACTTGGTGAGTAACATTTGATAACATTGCTCCTTGTTTCAAATGGCGTTCACGACTACTAAATAGATAAACATGTTTTTTATATCCATCCATACATAAAAAAAACATGGAAAAAATATATATTTTTCTAATCTATCAACTTCCTATGTCTGCCAAAATTCCAGAGCATCCCGTCAGAAGATTCTTGATTAGTTTCTCCAAAATGTAGCCAAACATCGTAACCTTTGCCTTTGATTTAGCTTGTCTGGGCACACTACTGTAACGTGTAACATCGTATAGTAATTAGATTGTTTCTGATATCGGATGACTTGTAAAGGAAGATGGTATACACGGTTCGTCTGCTCAATCGTTGGCTGATAAATATATATATATACTAGGGTCTATCTAGTGCCGAACCCAAGTTGAGTCGGCACGGTGAACCCAGAATTTGGTAGATTTTCTTCTCTGTTATCTTCTTTGTCTCGATTAGTCCTAGAATGGGATTCGAACGTAACGAAAGAGACGGCCTCTGGATATTACTAGGTATAGACTAAAATATCTTGCCGGTTCAGTCACCATTGGTTGTAACAGAATACCACGTATTTCGACATATATTTTTAGTAAAAATTCTATTTTACTTCCAATATTTTAGTTTGAAAATGAGAAGAGATTTATTATTGTCAAAATGTAACCACAACAAAACAGACTACACTCTTAGAAATAATGGTTCTTTGAGGGTTCTTGAGAAAAGAGGATGGTTCTATAGGGAACCATTACGACAAAAACGGTTCTTTGATGCAAAAATAAATTCTTGGAACAGTTTCTGTGAGGGTTCCAGCAAAGCCATGACTGAAGAACCTTTTAGGGTAGATTAGAGCCATATTTTTTAAAGAGCGTATCTGGCAATGTCGATAAATGGAATTCAATGGAACTTTAAGTTTAAGAATGGTGCAAAGCATTCTTGTATTATCAACGTTTTATGCCGTTTTATTTCCCTTCCTTAAATATCATATATCGTGTCGACAACATTTAGTAAAACCTATTTTGTTTTCTTGTGCTTTACTTTCAGCACTTACTTGTGTAGTACCGCTTAGCGACTCAAATCCGAGTGACGGAAAATTCACCGCTTGCCTTATCATAGCCATCAATCGAACATTATGAATCTGGTTAATTATTTGTCATTGATATTTGCTTACCTATAGCGTGTTGTCTTTCAATAATAGACTAAGCCAAACCAATTTTATGTTCTGTAAAATATTGCTAGCATCTAACAGGACAGTGACTGTATAGTCTTCTATAAAAAGCTATCTGACATTATATTATCGTGGTTTTCATTTCAAAGCAAGAAATATTGTTAAATATTTGACGCACTTTTGAAAATCTAATGAGAAGTGTTGTGATTTAATTTGAAAATGATAGTGTTACGGACAGCTTCAGTTCTGTATACAGCGTTAGCCTCATTACGTCCAACAGGTGTGCCAAAGACCCCTCAAAACAATTCTCAGCTCGTAAAAAAAATGAGTGCAATTAATATGCACTCTTAGAAATAATGGTTATTTGAGGGTTCTATAGAAAAAAGGATGGTTCTATATGGAACCATTATGACAAAAACGGTTCTTTCATGTAAGAAGAAAGTGAGAAATATTTGCTGTAAGGGGTCCATACAGAACTAAAAAGGGTTCCACCAAAGCCATGACTTAAGAACATTAAAGGGCTCCATTAGAGCCACACGTTTCTATGAGTGTCAAGCAAATGATTCAGAAACCGTTTCCTCAAAATAACGGTATCAAAACAGTTGTCAAAGAGGTGAAGAGTTCATCAGTGTAACGATTCTTGAGGAAGAGAAATTATTGGATAATGATTAAACGCCCCCTGAATATTCGCCTCTGGGCTCCCCATCACAGGGTTATAAGATCGCTGCCCCCTTGTCTTCCTGACCATTTCAATGATACCATACGTCTAGATCATTTGACCAAACTGCCTAACCAATTGGCAAAATCCAATACATCATTCAGCAGTGTATTCGCTTCAAAGGAAGAAGTTTTAGATAGACTCAGTTGACGGTTAGTGTCCTCAGCATTTATGTATTAATTGTCTTACTTTACTAAACTATCAGTTGGCATATGAATCAATATTTGTCACTCCGGGCCTATTGAGTATTTGTAAGCGAGGGGCGGGGGCGTACAATCATTTGTACACTTTCCCACAACTATTAATGTTAACCCCTTGAGATTGACCGCTGAGTGTGACTTATACAGTATATATTTACAGAAATTAATGTCCATGCCAATGAATTGGACCTATAAAAAACATTGAAGATAGACCGTTTTGTGTATGATGGTCCACATCCCATTGTCTGTCTGAACTAACAACACATTCGTTAAACAGTGGCTAGTGGTACTCAAAAGGTTCTATAAAACACATATTGTATCTGTATGACATCAAGGATACAATATACCTAACGGCAAGACTTTCACAGAGCAAGTGAAACTACTGAGCAATTTAGGATTTGCATGTTTTTTTTTCGATTTTTCGTCGGGTACGTTTCTATGTCATTATCTGTATGGGACTCATCAAAGCTCCACTGTGAACTTTAATTATACGCAGTTTTGGTGGTGGGAAAAACAGCTTTGATTCCGGTCAATGACACCACTTTCTATGATAAGGTGAGTCTTTAACCGCCCAATCTTTCTGTACAACATATATATAGACGCGCCTCCTTCTGGGGGGGGGGGGGGGGGGG
>JAQQZZ010049117.1:0-10142 GCA_030265115.1 Mopalia vespertina | reverse complement strand
AGATATGGCTCTTCATTAGAAAAGAGTGATACATAATCAAATAGAATGTATAAGAAACGACAGATCTGGCTCTTCATGAGACAAGAGTGTTACATAATCAAATAGAATGTATAAGAAACAACAGATCTGGCTCTTCGTGAGACAAAAGTATTACATAATCAAATAGAATGTATAAGAAACGACAGATCTGGGTCTTGATGAGATAAGAGTGTAACATAATCAAATAAAATGTATAAGAAACGACAGATCTGGCTCGTCGTGATATAAGATTGTTACATAATCAAAAACAATGTATAAGAAACGACAGATCTGGCTCGTCGTGATATAATATTGTTACATAATCAAAAACAATGTATAAGAAACGACAGATCTGGCTCTTCAAGAGATAAGAATTTAACATCATCAAATAGAATGTATAAGAAACGACAGATCTGGCTCGTCGTGAGATAAGAGTGTTACATAATCAAATAGAATGTATAAGAAACGACAGATCTGGCTCTGCAAAAGATAAGAGTGTTACATAATCAAATAGAATGTATAAGAAACGATAGATCTGGCTCTTCGTGAGATAAGAGTGACACATAATCAAATGGAATGTATAAGAAACGACAAATCTGGCTCTTCATGAGATAAGAGTGTAACATAATCAAATAGAAAGTATAAAACCACAAATCCTACAGTGTTAAATTCACTTGAAGTTCTTAAAATAGAATGTTTTGGATATTAAATTGAAATGCCATAGCATGTACATGGAAGGTAGGGCATGATATTTTGGGGAAATGGTTAATTAAGGTTAGCTGAGGAAACCAGATACCGGTATGTTATTTTTATTTATCATATTGCAACTTTTGTTGTCTAGAGAGCTGAGACGCCGGCCATATAAAATAAAGATGTGTTTTGTCCCCGTTGAAAAATAATCGACAGAACGTAATACTGTAAGAGTGACAAAATCGAACAAAATTCAATACTTGATCATATGAACCTACCACATGTATAATCCGTCGTCTGAAAATATGAACAGTTGGTCAACATAAAAAAAAACTCAAACAGAATAACATTTGATGGTAGCGTTAAATAAACCTGCATCGCGCTATAGTATTAAGACAGTGTTGCCTAGTCCAAGTTTATTTATATGTAGTTATAATTCGCTGAACGACCTCCGCCATACTTATTTCACTAATATTACGGTGAGTTAGTCCAGTGGGTGAAGGAAGTCACCCTCGAGTCTAGATGCAACAAACAAAGATAAGAGAGGACAATCTCAGGACGAAATACAAGGACACAAACATATTGGGTTTGCGTTGCAGCCGTTGTCCCTCAGCTCAGAGAGCACCAGGGCAACAGGAAGCTCCCTCCTTAAAGCCCGCCCGGTTTATGACCAAATCCTGTTAAACAAATAAGCCGTATGTATGGGCACTGGGGGTGATCGTTCATTCGTGGTAATTAAAAAACTTACCTCAGACGTAAAGTCCATTGCGATAATCACGATACCAAATTATATACAACATTCTTCAAACCCTGAGAGTACGAGACAGATTTCTGCGAAAAGTATAACCTATATTCTGGTTTTGTATCGCCATGCACTTCGCGTAAAAACGTAAACTTGTTGCGACGTGACATTACTTTCTAGACGGTCTAATAAGTTAATTTTATTGTATGCCTACCTGTCCATCCCTGCGATATTTTGTACAAACTACAACTGTCCAATATCTGCCTACTCATCCTGCTTCGATGTACCCCCACGAGTCCGCCTGTCGACCAGCAGG
This sequence comes from Mopalia vespertina, assembly GCA_030265115.1. NCBI lineage: Eukaryota > Metazoa > Mollusca > Polyplacophora > Chitonida > Mopaliidae > Mopalia > Mopalia vespertina. The sequence continues at coordinate 8,376 of JAQQZZ010049117.1, read as the reverse complement.
TATATGAATGACACACGATGTGGCTCCAGCAATCACGGAGTTGGTTTTTATGAGGTTTTCTCCCGGTTTTGCGTCGTATTTAAGCAAGGAACAGTGTGAAGTGGGCTATCCGTCGTCATATAAGTGAAATATCCATAAGTACAATGTTATACTCCAATCAAACAAAACAAACAAACAACTATCAAATAGTCTACGATATTCGACACCGACCTATTTGACGCATTTGACGGACTACTTTGTGTTTGTGCATGCAGGCATAACAAAATGGCCGACGATTGGACAGTCGTTGAGAATGAAATTTCTGACGTAGAAGTAGAAGAGCTTCCACAAAGTTACAAACGAGATGAAGTAATTCATGCTGTGCATTACAGTTTTATTGTGTCCACAAAAAGATGCGAGACGCATCAGTGTCATTAATCGCGACACCAGAACAAAAAAAATATAGGCACCTCAAAAAGAAGAGATATCCCATTTCCTTGTTTTGACGAGAGTTCATAAGGCGATTGAAACTCTTAAATCCCAAAATATTGAAATTCAAAGCTGGACAAATGTCTCGCAATTTTCCCTGCTTTTATGATCCTAAATGAACGATAATAAGTGAAAACCTATCAAAATGTAAACATTATTATTTCACATTCAACTGATTCCATTAGAAAGTAAAAGGCTAAATATATCTTAACTTTAAGAAATACTTAAGAAAATAAGTAACTTAAAAGTTTTAGTGTTTATAATTTTGATTTTATTAATTGTATTTAAGTGAGTGTAAAGCAATAATGGATAATAATAAAAGCCACCAATCCCAAGCAACTTCAGACAGCGCCAGAACCACACAACCCAATTACCTATAAGTATGGATTTAAAGCAAGTGCTCGTGGGTCATGAGACAATAACCAAAGCGTCGGAGGTAAACTACTAAAGATCTGAGTGGACAATCTCAGGGCGCAATACAAGGACACAAACCAATCGGGTTTGCGTTGCCCCTCAGCTCTAAGAGCACTAGGGCAACAGGAAGCTCCCTCCTAACCCGTCCAAGTTATGACCAAACCCATTGTCATCGATGCTGTTAAACAAAGCCGTATGTATGGACACTGGTTGCCATCGGTCATGTGTCTCTCACAAGAGATTACCCGTAAATTTCCAACCGAAATCTCGCCCAGATGAACACTACAGATTCATCCATGTATTTATCCGTCAATTCGATCGTTAATCAATCTTTTTAAATGATTAGCAGCTGAAACACAAAACCATTTTCATTTAAGATTCATGGCGGATTAATTACAATGGGAGTCCCGAAACGTTGGCAAGGGGTTGATTTAATCCTTCGAAGGTGGTCTTCGGACGTCACAACATTAGTAATATTGGCGCATTTTAGTGACGTAACACATTCATCTATTGTGACGTTACTGAAAAGTCCAAGAATCTCGACTGTTTTGACGTTAAAGGACCACCTCCAGCGTCCCCCATCTCCTTTTTTAAAGACTTCTTGAGTCCCATTGATTTTCTGCCATAATGAAAAAGAGCATTAGCTGAAAGAACATGTGTAATACTAGAGGGCAAAAGTAAATGTCCCAATTTACATAGCGTTTTAATCCTCAAGTGGGTTAGAGGGTTTTTATTTGGCAACTTGACTGACGAAATGTTCAGAAGCGGGTGTTGCAATGTGCCTTATAACGACTGAATTGTGGCAAATAGTGGCTTTAATTAATACTGTCCTTAATGAGAAGCAGCAACTTTTCAACTTATTTCTGTTGCTTCGTAGATGATTTTCTATGTTCACACTCACACAAATAGATGCCTGCTACAAAATATACGTCTTATAAACAAATTTACATTGTATACCTTTCATAAAGGTACATGTATATACGTAAAACATATACAGTTCTAAATAACGATAAAAACATTTTAAATTCAAAACTCAATCAATGCACTGTGAAAATTATTGAAGTTAACTTTTAATAATTACTGTAAAGCGAAACGGTCTGTCAATATAAAATAAAACTTGAATAATAATCAATATTCTTTCCCGAGAGCGTATTTGCACTTCATCAGATTACAGCTGTATAGCTCGCTATACATCAGTTTTCTGTAAACATTTTTTAATGTATATTTATACACATGTTGCTTGTGTAGCATGCCTACTTGACGTAAAATGATTCCAATCAAATCAGTTCGATACGAGTGAAGGTAATTAAAGCCTACCGCTTTCTGTCACATAATTAGCTGCGTCAATATGGGTCACATAAGAAAGGACTAAACAACCATTTAACATTTGGACTTTGTCACTTAATTGATTTTCTTTTTGACAGTTTATAATGCAGTATATTTGATGTAACGTTTTAATACATTTATCAATTGTCTAATACTGGAGCCGGAGCATAAGATAGATGACCTGAACTAAGTGGCGTTATATTGACAGAGATTATTTAAGGACGCCACATTACTTAAAGCAGTGTGTCCTGAGCTTAACGACTTTTTGTCTTGACGTTGTATTCGAAGAACTTTGATTGGTGTCGTGTAATCGTTGTTATTAATTGCTTTTGAGTACTTAGCCGTGGTGTAGTCAGTCAACCAGTCAGTCAGTAAATCGATTGATCAATGTGACGTGACAGTATTTTTATATTATTTACGTACATGCACTCACAGTTGTTTGGTACCAAAATCTAACAAATAACTGAATAGAATACTATTCCCCCATTAAACATAATTTTATCATTTTTAGTATAGAGTTCCTCCTTAACGAAAGACAAAGTGATGGAATGAAAAGCTTTCGACGACATTTCCTTTTCACCTTATTTTCTTCTCTTCAAACATATACATGTAACCTGGATCAATACAAGTTAGAAAGGAGAAAGACGGAAAATCGAAAACTGCTTTTTTTCAGTAATTTTAATATATTTGTTCAGTCTTCGTGTTAAACAAATTTAATACGTAATTCGTTTGTGCAAAGTTGTCTTGATAAAAAAAAATTACAGTCTTTATAGTTTATATGAAAAGAAGTCAATATCAGTTTCGGCATCCAGTTTCTATACTTATCGATTACACACAACATTTGCACCCCAATCTGAAAACACAACAGAATCCTAAACTGTGTTTGTTTTCCATTGAAAGCACATAAAGCGATTCTTAATCTATTCAACATCCTTTATTCAAATGACCAACGTGATTGTCCACATGGGACAAAATATAGTACTTTACTGCTTTGTAGAATTCAGCCAAGCAATAAATGACATATATTGAAATGTACAGGCGTCCTTTTATTGAGCGGGAAGGGCTGTCACGTGGTTATTGATAAGAGTCCAACGTGGGAACAACTACGCACAAGAACTACTTCATCACTTCATTCACTGTCGCAAATTTATTGACGGACTTCAGATCTAAAAAATGCCAATAAATATGAGAAACTGTGCTGTTTATGTGATTGAATTGTTTGGACTGATTGAATGGTAAGTAGTATTCTCTGTATTTGATCAAATTGTCAACAAATATCAACCTTATATTTCAAGGACGAACAGTGAAAAGTTGTGTAGTATCTTTTTACTTTGCTTTAGATTAAATTTTCCATTTTTAATTCATTTGAACCCCATTTTGACATATTTAAAAAAAGTACACACATAAATGGTTTAACTCTATGAAGCGCAGAAATTCACTAACAACATTTCTGGATGGTCGTTTAAGAGATTTCAGCTTTTTAAAACCAAATCCCAGGCAGTTAACCCTCGCTATGTATACATGCGCAATACCGGACCCTTTAAGTGACACATTGAACGGTTTGTCCTTACATTTACAATTTAATTTTCGTTTTACTTGACTGCAGAATGTTGATCACAAATGAAGCCCCTATTCACCCGATCATGTCTACTTAAGAGTGATTCCGCCAACATTACCATTGTAACAAAAACGTGTGCTGTGTGAAGTTGAGGTTGTCGATCTTTTAAAGAGCACAGATGTTCTCGGGTGTGAAACAAATACGACAAGTGTTTGTCATCATTTTATGCGGAGTAGGTGGGTTAAACTTATATTTTCGAACAACAAAATTTTGGTAATATATTGACTTGACCAATTTTAATTTTGTAACAGACAGGAGTCTGGCAGATAAATAGGTACATTTGACTGTGAATTTACTAGGTTCTTGCTGCAAATGTATCACTTCTTTGTGATCGGTGAATGTACCTTGGTTGTGCTATCGTTGGTAAACTGTCAACTGTCAACTGATGTTCTGCAAATATTGTCTGCCAGTATAATAATTTCATGTTCCTCTATCATAAACTGATTAATTGTATTGTATTTTGCATTTCATGTTGTTTTGTTTTACAGTTAGTATGGTTTTGTATTATGGCTTAGCAACGTACCTCAGCGATGACGTAGCGCAAGGATACAGTCAACGTACAAACATATTATACGAACTATTCAGCAAAAACATATCAGGTGATCCTTTTTCCATTATTGAGAGAGTCAGTCACAACTTAACACCAACCGACGACCATCGTCAAGACAGAACAATACTACGCGAAAGAGCAGAAAAACATCAGGACCTCGACTTAAAAGAATATGAAGCGAGACAAGGATCTAAAGAGGACAGCAAAAACGAGACAGATGTTAACAAGGAAGATGAGACTATCGGTACAATTCAAACGGAAAACGAACTCTTTGCCACACCCGCTTCAACCAGTTCACCAGGTAGCAATGGTTTTGGATCAAATGAAGATAATCATGACGGTGTAATGACAGGTGATAGAAATGAGAGATTAAACGAAGTTGTAAACACTACGCCATTTTTTATATCGAATATAACAAAGTTAACAGAAACTGAACGAATACCTATTGCCTCTGAAAGTGACCTGGTTAGTTCAAACAAGGAGGATAATTTTCAGACAGCGCAACGACTTGGTTTGCTAAAGGGCGGCTCGAACACCCCAGTATATCTGTGTGTAAATGCTATGGGACGGTTGGGAAATCTAATGTTTGAAGTAGCAGCAATGTTGGGTACGGCAAGGCTCAATGGTGTGATCCCAACTATTCCACGGAGAACAACCCTCGATAGTATTTTCGAAATTCCATATACTAAACTCAATGAATCCGTGTATTGGAATTTTGAAAAGTATCGTGAAAGTAAGCCCTGTACGTATAAACCCGTAGTGGCTGACTTTACTGTCAACCTCACAATGAAAGGGTACTACCAATCGTGGAGGTATTTTAAACAGGCTTTTCCTGAAGTGCGAAAAAGTTTCACGTTCGTGAAAAACATTCGTACGTTGGCCAGGGATAATCTGATGACGTCAATTCTAGCGCAACATATAAATATATCTTTGCACAACTTGACGTTTGTAGGCATCCATGTCAGGCGCGGCGATATGATGCATGGGCATTTTCACGAATATGGCTACAAAGTTGGAAGTGTTGAATACTTACTAAAAGCAATGTCATACTTTATAGAAAGATTCTCGCGTGTAATGTTTGTCGTGTGCTCGAATGACATGGAATGGACAAAGAAAGTTATACCCTTTAGAAATGCCACATTCAGCTATAATCAATCACCTGCAGTTGATCTTGCTATGCTATCCCAGTGTAATCATACTATTATGACGGTAGGGTCGTTTGGCTGGTGGGCAGGATGGTTGGCTGGTGGAATCACAATCTATCAAAGACAACAGTTCCGCGAGGGCACCGGGCTTAGCCAGGTATTTAACATTACAGATTATATGTTACCTGACTGGATACCCATTGACGAGAACTAAATCAGGAGACATAAAAGAAGAACGGTTCAATGTAAATCTAGTTCATATGAAGCTTCTCTTTAGAATGGTGCTTAATAATATTCGATACCATCACCATGTAGTATATTGCACGTGGAAGTAGCGTTTGTTTTATTTTATAAAACACTTGGATTTGACTGTTACACTTAAATTAGTGCCAAATTATATTATGTCAAACGCTAGAATACAAAACTTAAAAGAGATCTTGCTGTTTGGTGAGGATATTTTATGTTTTTGTCGGTGTGAATGTGTGTTGAAGGGGGGGGCGAGATAGTATGGGGCATTTTTCAGATGCTGGCTCGTAAACACCATGGACACCTTTAAAATGTCCCCTTGAATTAAAAGTGTTTGCATAGCATGATCGCTCGAAATACTATTATAAGTAATATGTTTGTTCCAATGTCGAATGCTATATAGATGAATGCAGGTAAATGTTTTCCTATACAATTGAGTTAACATTTTTCTCTCAAATGGTCAGACGAATAATTTTTCTTACCCATTTATAAGGGTTGTACATGCTAACTTGCAGATTTCGGGAATAAAAAGTTTAGTTGGAAAACCTCGGATATTGAAGCAAGCCTGGTTCGTGGGTAAAATCACATTTTGTCAAAACACTTCCTTATGTACGACTTGTTGCAAATAATACAAATTTTGTCTTCTGTGTTTATTAAATGCAGCGGACAAAATTTGTACTATTTGCAACAAGTCATACATTAGGATGTAATTTAATAATAATGTAGCTCAGATGACGTCTTCATATCGACACAAGAATAACCTTCAAATATAAACAATAAACACATGGATAACTAAGTCATGATAAAAGTAAATCCATGCGAGTTACCTCCCGTGATTCCCATCAGAAATGACCCATTCATCGCCCGAGTTTATTTACGGAACGGAAATGGCCGAGGGATTTTCCGACAAGCCACAAACTGTGCTCGCTTTCGCAGTAGTTTCAGGAGAATACGCATAAATAAGTGGCGTAATCAGGTCAACGAACCAAGTGACTAAGCTGTAGCTTTATCAAATTAACTGCACGAGGGAATAGTTCAGGAAGCAGTCGTGTTTGGATTGCAAATTCAATATTTTCGGCGTAAATAATGTTTGGATTAAGGTATAATACTGTTTACTTATGACCTGTTATTGTTTTCATTGAAGTATCGCTAAAATTTTGGCTGTATATAGGACAGATTTAGGCAATGTTTAGGTTTTGATTCGGGTTACTACTTGAATTCGGACTCTGTATTAAGATGAATACACATTGTGAATAATAAACAGAGCCAAATTATTTGGACTTACTCTAGCCTAACATATTTTTGCATGTTGCCCTCTATGGTTTGCCTGTTTTGCCAAAATTACAGGAAAATAAAATTCATTTCAACCAGATTTATGTATTTTCCACATGTCATTCTACAAATCTTTTCTCGTATTTAATTGATTCTTGTAAGCATGTATGACGATTGAATATCGACAGTGACGGCTGTGTTTCTTATATCAAGATAAATAGAAATGTAAGTAGAAATCATTTCAACCAGCTTTCAGTATTTTCAACAGGACATCTGCCATATTATTGATTACTGTCTGCATGCAGCACGAGGATTGAATATCGACAGTGAAACTACTACTTTAACATAATAGAGAATGTGAGCTCTTAGACAAATAATCTATGCGTTCTTTTTGTGGATATTCAATTGTGTTTTAATGTTTGTAAAATATATATATAAAAATATATATATATCTCTATATTTTTATCATAATGGTGCAATTTAATAGCATAGTGATGTTAGTTTATGACACGTCATACTGAAATAGCAGTATTAACTTTATATGGTGTGGCTTGAATTAAAAACAAAGATGTTAACTTAAACATTGCTATATACAAAATGTATATTTCGAAAGGATCTAGAGTTGTCTTGGTGACCATTTTCCATCCAACAAAAAATACTCTCCTTCGTGCATCGGGTGAAACAAGCACATAATATAGTTTTGCAACCCCAACATAATTTGTAGAAAACGGTTCAAATATTTCTGGCATACATACATGAAAATAATAGGTGACAAGATGTACACATTGCCAGAAAGTCTATCAACCTATAGCTATAGATATAATAGAAAGGTAGTCAACTGCGTACATATTTTCTTTGTTTGATTGCCTGCCTAGAGTAGATTATTGTTGCTGTGTTAAGGATTCATCCCTCACATACCGGCGTGTTAGAGAAATCAATGCGGTTTGTTTGATTTGGGATTAACGTCGTACTCGATGGTATTTCATTGATATGACGACGGACTGTTCCTTTCACCCGGTTAATTTTAAATTAATACCATGATACTTACTTTAAATACTTAATTAAATTTATTGGCGTGTCGATTCAGGGAATGATTTACGCCATATCACGATGACTTATGGACTGAAACATCAACATTACAAATCATGATAAATCGATACGTCATCGGGTGCTAATGGATGCGGAAAACATCTTTTAACATAATTGGCAATATATACGACGACAAGAAACAATATATACGACGACAAGAAACAATATATGCGACGACAAGAAACAATATATACGACGACAAGAAACAATATATACGACGACAAGAAACAATATATACGACGACAAGA
>JAQQZZ010049106.1:0-10142 GCA_030265115.1 Mopalia vespertina | reverse complement strand
CACGAACTAGAGCCTAAAGGCTTTGATATGGGACTATTGCCTATGTGTCAAACCACTGACCGGATGTACGATTGGGAATTTGTTTAGTTAACAGATCGTATAACATTGCTATTTGATAAGGGTTCTTTAAAATCAACCGATTATAACAGGCCAGGTGCACAGCTGAGTGAGGCCCTTTGGTTAAATACACTGTTTCGATTAACAGTTGAATTTCTTTGTTCTAAATTCTGTCTTCATGGGGCGCCTACACTAACACCCATAACTGCCGATCGAGGTCAACTGTACGCTATTCACAGAACCGAATCAGTGTTGTGTGTTAAATACGATTTTAAATAGCGGGCGTTTTCACTAGACTTTCGGGCGTTTTGGTATCGGGCATTAGGCCTAGCGGTTTTAGACGGACCACCATGGACTGACTAAGCCTACATACACAGAGTTCTCACACTACTTTGAAACTCTTGAAAATCAAAAATATGACCACAAGACCTTGCAAATATGAATTGGGCTGTCAGATTTCTATGTGGTGGACCGTGGCCAACTTCTGGCTTTCCAAATAGTTTTTGTCGGTGTGCCACAGCAGCAGAAGTTTCGGGCGTTTCAGCTTTACTATATCACGAGGCGACATTTAAAGTGTGTGACATTGGGAAATATTTCACTATAGACATTTGTCCATGGGGCAAAAAATGATGACAGACTGACCTACTTTATTATAAACAAAAATTCTGCATATGTAACTAATACACACAAATACACAACAACTGCAGAAACGCTCACAAACAGACATGTCCGACTCACGATCGTACCCTCTTTCATGGATATACAAATTATTTTGCCGTTAATTTGATATTTTGACAGTTATGTCATCAAAACAAGGACATATTTTCACGGGTAAACCGAAAACGAGGCTGTGTTGCAATAGGGGATTTCCAAAAATTGAAGCCTAGAACGTCTGCTTTCAGGGGAAAATTACCACAAGCCTGCCACAGCTTTCGTAGGATGCGCTGAGGCTCTCGTGGAGGGTGTCTTTAACACGATCACTGGGTTTAACAGGAGAACTGAGTTAACAAACTCGGCAAGCGATAATAACCCGCTCACGACTCACTGTGCTTATTAATTCATTGCATCTCAAGCGCAAAATCAGCTTCACTTTAGACATTTGAACGTTTGGATCTGATACTCTGAATCAGACTTATAGGTATACAATTCAGCTACAAATACCCAACAATTAATAAGCTTTCAGTAATATTTAATAGCTAAAAATGAGTGAATTATCTAAATTGTTGACGATTACAGAATAGGGCTATAGCAATAGCCCCATACAAAAATAGTCACGTGGCATTCACATGGTTTTATGGTGGTTCCATTCACAACAAATTAACCACGTGGTATCCACATGGTTTTTTGGTGGATCCAACCACAATATATTAACCACCTGGTATTCATGTGGTTTGCTGGTGGGGCCACCAGTTCCCCAGTATACCACCAGTAGACCACGTGGTTTCCATGTGTTGTGCCCGCTTGGCTGGTACATAAACATACTTCAGATTAGCGTCTGATTGTATGCTTGGCAAGTAACATGTATATTGGTTAGGAAACGCTAAATTTGTTTGTTTGTTTGTTTGATTGGGGCTTAACGTCGTACTCAAGGGTATAACACTGATATGATGACGGATTGCCAACTTTTCACTGTTCCCTGCTTAACACGGAAATCCCGTAAAATCTACCCCTGCAATTGTCAAAGTCACATTATGTGACTCACTTAAACACCCGAGGGAGACAGGCAGACGCGAACCTGTGTGCCCGTCATTGAAGTAGGATAAGTAGGCTGACATGATTACCAGCAAACCATGGCTGTGGGCTGTGGTCAGGAACACTCAAATAAACTTCGTAAAGACTACGCAGCAATCACTGCAGTCACTAGAACATTTCTCATATATACAGTCGACATACATTCTTGATCTAGCGAGATACACAGAAGGGATTTCATGAGTGATAAAGTGTGCATCTGTCTTTGTTTGATTGGGGTTTAATTATTTATAGATATTTTTAAATAAGTCGTCAATAATTGATGAATTGATTGAGAAAAAGCGCTTTAACAGCTCATGCACATATGACAAGTTGAACGAGTTAGTGTGGAAATGGTTTCAACAGGCCGGTGGTAGGAATATTTCAATTTCAGGCCCAATTATACGCGAGGAAGCCCTAAACTTAGCTCGTCAGCTTGGAAATAAAGAATTTAAGGCATCTACGGGGTGGTAAGATAGTTGGAGACGACGGTATTCTGTCAGGGCCTTTGAAGTGTGCGGGGATAGTGCAAGCGTCAGTTGGGTTAAAATGCCAAAACAGCGAATTACAGTCATGCTCGCCTGTAGTGCATCCGATGAGAAATTAAAGCCCCTTGTAATAGGCAAGGCTGTGAAGCCTAAGTGCTTCAAAAACATTAAACTAAATGAACTCCCGGTGAAGGGGCGTGCAAATAAGAAAGTGTGGATGAATTCTGAACTGATTTTTGATCGGGTGAACAGTGTTAATTCCGATATGAGGAAACAGAAGAGAAAATTTCTGCTATTTCTAGATAATGCTACGTCCCATTTAAATATTGAACTGTCAAATGTAACCCTGACATTCCTGCCAGCCAATACGACATCGGTACTTCAACCCCTTAACCAAGGCATGGTCCGTGCTTTCAAGGGGATACAGGAAACTGTTACTCCGCAACCTACTGACGAAGATGGCTACCGTTGACTCCCTAGAAGCCTTATGTAAGGCGATTGCAGTGTTAGATCTGGTAATCTGGATAGATCTAGCCTGGAATGACACATCGACGAGTACGAGCGAGAGGTGTTTACGAAGGTGTAACTTCATTGAAATGGACTAGGAAGCTGAAACCGAAGCTAGCTTTGGAAGTGACCGGAAGCGCGAGATCGTAAGCTCAACACTGCAAGTCCCAAGTGATTCTGATACCGACTCTGAACCTGAAGAGACTTCCCAAAGTGTAGGTTGATAAACTTCAGAAATAAGGCCTGCCTCTGAATAACATATAACGTTGAATCCGTATGACCTAATTACCGTGGAAGATATTTTAAAGCGAGTGTAGTACTGCTGAAAAATTATTGATTTTGACATGATAATGGACGTCGAGTGGCTGTTTTATGGGTCGTTCTAATCCAAAAGTGTCTCAGTAAGAAAACGAGATGGTTTATGACAGAGTAAGGTCATGCAATTTTTATATATTGGAAGATAAAAGTGCCTAATCATGGTATCGTTCTTAAAAGGTTAGGAAGCTTCATGTAGCATAGCTAGTAGCTACTGAGTTTGAGCGGCTCTATTCGTGTAATTGCACTACAGTTGATTTTGAAGTAGTGCTGAATCGTGAATTTAGTAGACTAACCGTTACAGGTTTAATATCCCCATCGAATAAGTTCTGTATCCTTTACTAGGTAATCATGAAGCATACGTGCCTAATAAGTGGACGCAACAGGATCTTTTACTAAAATTTCAAGTCTACAGAATGGATGAAAAAGAGAAAAATGGCGAGTTAGCAAGTGATATCTGAACAGTATTTTTGTATTTGGAAGTACTGTCATCTTTGACGGTTTTTAAAGCAATTTGTTATTGCAAAACACTCACGATTTCTCGCACCTTTGCAAGTATTGACACAGTTAACTGGAGAGATGATTGATGATCAATCAAATGGTTTTCTTTCTTTCTATATACTTGTATCTGCACACGTGTTGTTGTTGTTGTTGTAGCGAAAAAATTGTAATACCGACATCTTGTCTTCACAGATTTTTTTGTGGTCCCGTGGTCTGTTGGTTTTCACAAGTTTCAATGTACAACAATAGTTGCATGTGATATTTTAACAGTGTTCGTACGGTTTTGGAAATTTTTGAGTGGGTTTTGCGGGCCTGGAAATTCCTGGAAAATCTTATTTTCTTTCAAGAGCTATGGAAAAGTTATGGAAATTAATTTGCTTGCTATGAAACAAGATATCACGAAAAAAGCAAGCGAAAACAGCAATTTTTTCTCTCAACACATTCTGATGTTAATCGAACGTAGTAAACTCTTCTCTGTTTACTCATTCGTTTGAATATGATTTATTTGCAAAGTTTGAATGCCAAAATTACCATTTATGAGGATTGTTTGTATCTATTCCCTGCTTGAAAACGGTTGTCACAGAACTCAATCATGTATAGACAGTTGTGTTGCAGAGTTGACTAGTTTCCAACAACAGCATGTTAACAACACACTGTAGAAAAACGTGCACTTGATTTCAATTAAAAAAAATAAAATGAAAATATATAAATATATTTATTATGAAATTATATTTTTGTTATTTTTAAATTTTTTAAATTTTCAGTTTTTAAACAATCCTTCAACTATTTGTATAGTGTAAGTTACTACTTTTCCAAGAAAATTGCGAGTTAATTTGCATTGAGTATTATATTATCTGGGTTTTTTTCTTCTTTCTTGTGGGGACACAAAAGGGATATCTATATATCCACGAAAAATCTTAACTCGGCTATTGATCAACCCCACTCCATTGTGGTACCAGAACTACAAATATATGTTTTTCAAGTTCCACAAAATTGCATCTTTTCATTTTTTATTCTTATGTTTTGGCCCTGGTACGCCCCCCCGCACACACAATTAACCAAATCCATATTACAACATTAATTAATTGACTGTCTCCCGTTTTCTCCCAAACCAAGCATTTGAAATGTATTTTTCCAATTATTAAAATCATCTGTAGGCCTATATAGTTATGGAAATCTTGACTAAAGTCTTGAAAAAGTTTTGGAAAACCATAAAATGCCACGAATACGAACCATGATTAAAGTAACGGTAGGATATTTTGATGATAAAATGTGTGTTTATAGTGTTAACCTCCCACACAAGTTGTGTGCGCTTCTTCTGGTTATTGGGCCGTTACACGGATTTTATCAAGACTAGGCGCATACTATAATGTCTGCAAATATGCCACTCTTCTTCCACATATGTAAACTATACTGAGGATAAACGGATATATTTATAGTGGATGAATTGCGTTTCGTCTTTTGTGATATTCGTAGGCTTGGTCATTGCCTATATAATTTAAAATTTGCTGAGCTAATATTACGAAATAGTGCTGCAGCTATAGGTCAATGAATTAATTGTGTGTTAAAGAAAACAATGCAAACACAGGTTAATTATCTCTGTTCATTTTGTAATAGATCACCTAGCTTACATCTGAGTTTTATAAATGTACCGTAAGTCTCATTATACAATCAATTTGTTTCATTTCAATCCAAGTTACCAAAGACTGACCATTATGTTTTACCGTTTGAAAACAAGTTAACAGCTAAACAAGTGATATCTTAAATTTGTATACATTGATTTCATTATTTAAATATCTTGTTTTAAAAAAGAATAAACTTTTTCTGAAATCTTATTTTTATATTAGCTGGTTTGTAAATAATAGAATTTAAGTTAAATCAGCTGGCGGGAAAATGAATCTGCCGGAAAACTGATTTTGGTATAATACCAAAAAGGACAAACAATTGAATCTAAATTGAAATACACTTGAAAAACATTCAGTACTACGTTAGACACCCAATTAAACAAACAAATGGACCCTATACAAAATATCGATTATCCCGGCTTTCTCAATAACTGGATCACAGAATTTTTGAATTTTTGGGGTAGCCTATGGAATCGATCCCTTTGTTAAGCCACAAATGCAGTGAATTAATATGGAATATTTCTTATTCTAGCACTATTCAGATGGTAAGCATGAATTTGGGTCAGATTGCTAGAAAAACGTCCCTTTTCTTAATTTGGGAAAACATAAGCCACACAAATTAAGACGGTTCTTAGTGTGGCTCTGAACCCAAATATCATTGCCCGAAATATCTGAAATCGCTTCTCCGAGCTTCCACACTTTCAGAGCTTCCGGGGCCTGGGCGGCCCCAGGACCCTCGCTTATTGGGCTGGGATAGTCGACACCCTGGCCCCTCACTTGGGAAATTCCTGGTTAGGCCACTGGTCTTGTTGTTTGTCTGATGTAAGCTGACCTGCGCTTATGTAGACCGTGCACCGATAGTAAAGTCGAGGCTGGCCGCTTGGCAGACAGTGGGCCGATGTTTGTGAAAGGTACCATGTGTGCTTTAGGCTAGTGGTGCCATGTAAGGAGACCGCTTGCTATATGGCGATAGCAGAGTAGTGGGTGACCGCCCGCTGTGTGGGTTGTGTGCCGACAGCAGAGTCGTGGCCGGTTGTTTGGCAGACAGCGTGGATGGTGTTAGTATAAGGCATGATGGGAGCCTTATCTTAGTTGTGTTATGTGGGTGACCGCCCGCTATATGGGCCGCGGGCCGATAGCATTCGTGGCCGGCTGTTTGGAAGACAGCGGGATGAGTGTTAAGGGCCTTTCACATCGGATCTGCGTAGAGTTCCGTACTGTGGCGTACCGACTACACCGAAATTAGGCTGCGTATTCATAAAAAAAAATGTTGCTTCGGAGTAGTCCCGCGTAAGTTATGCGTAGGCTGGCGTACGCTGGCATGTGGTTACGTACCCTGTGCATAGGCACTTCGTACCTACGCCGTACGCAATTGGCGTAGGCCTACCTACGCGTACGATTGCTTACAACAGGCGTAGGGTTGCGTACGTTTACGTAGGCCTTGCGCAAAGGTTACGTAGGTTTGCTTACGGTGGCGTACGGTTGATTAATGTGTGCGCAAACGCCGTGCCAAAATGCAATAGACGTCGTAGGAATCACGAGTGTAGCCATTGGCGCTATATAAACCTAGTTTTCTGCCCCTCAATCCAGCGGGACGAATAAAATCTAGCACTGCATGAATAATGATGAACAAATCCAGCAGGGATCAAGCAGTCACTGTGGCTAGGCTACGCGCAGGTAATATCTAGGACGCCTTTATACGATATTACTGGTTCGTCGGACTGGCGTAGGGTAGCGTACTATTGCGTAGGCATGGCGTATAGTAGCGTAGTGTTACGTGAACTTTCTGCGTCTACAAGTGTCAACGCCGAAAGTACGCGAACAAAATGCAACGTGTTTAATTTTTTCGTCCGTCTCGTGTACCCCTTTACGTCCTTCGGTATATAGTTACGTAGGCCAGCGTAGGGCAGCGTACGCCCGGCGTAGTCGGTACGCAATTCTACGTTTGGCCCGGTGTGAAAGGCCCTTTAGCAAAGGCATGTTTACAAACCATAAGCATTGAATATATATGTATATACAAAAAATAGAATACGGGTGAACTTGGAAAGGTTTGCAAATTTAAGCACATATTTACTGAGTAATATTTGAAATAGGAAGAAACCTCTTGGGCCAGAATTGGACTTGAGCTGGCAAAAGTTAACGAAGTCCATAAATAACATAAATTAATTTAGATACACATATACATAAAGTCACGAGGAAGGGTGAAAGTGGGTATTAAAATTATGACGAATAATCGGAACGCATGGTCATTTCCTGGACCCGACGTCAGTCGGCTACAAAAAATTGATTGGCTAATGATGCCATGCATAATTCACAATGTATTTACAAACTGACCCAAATAAACTTTGGATCTCCATATATTCGGTAATGTTTAATATTTTTTTATTTTCCCCGCACTTAGGACATCCAGCCAACAAAACCCCCACCATTGCTATTAAGGTACAGGATAGTTCCTGGCTATATACATATATATATTACTATCAGACGCCGATTATTGACGTCATGCCTAACAGGAACATACGAAGCATGTTGGAAGACTCAGGAACTATCCTTTATCGTTGAGTAAAGTGAAAGCGTCGTCACATTTTTATGCAATGAAAGTGCTACATTTTGACAAGCTCTGGCGACTGCAGATTCCGATTGTTTTACCAGGTAGTTTAGTTTTGGTACTTGAGAAGCAGGGCACTTGTAACCGCTTGAATTTGGAACATGAGAACAAGGCATAGGTAATTTTAACCGACTACTCGATTGGGTTTGAGAATGATTGATTGGTTGATTCATCCGTGTTTTATGCCGTTCTTAAAGGTATTTCACTTACATGACGGCGGTGTATTCCACCTATAATTGACACTAGCGCTGCTATAACATTTTATGTGTTTTGATGTTCATCTTCGTCCAGTGTTAAGTAAAGGCAGCATTGCTACTCTACACACAAACTGCACTAAGTAAAGTATAGTAACAACTCCGAAGAAAGATAATGAATTCATTTTGACTCAACGTTTCGGTTTAATAATCAAACCATCATCAGGAGTAATTTTAACTAGAGACATAGGTATATATATACAAACAGGTGAATAAAATACTTTGGGAATTTAAACTTTAAAACACACTAATCCATTGGCTGGGGTTTTCAATGCCGGACAAGTGACCACTGAAAAAGAAAATATAAAACGTAATTTACGAACTACGGAACGAGAGAATCAAGACACATTAAGCATCGGCCACGGGCATATTTACTTACGTAATAAACACAAGCTCTCCCCATGCAGGTTGTGCCCCCTTGTGGTTCTACGATAGCATTCGGCACAGACCCATATGGACCACAGTCTATCTCTGAAGTTGTCAGGGACAAACACAGTATATGTGTAGTCGTTTGTACTAAATTTGGGAATTTTTTGGACCCGGTGTTAGATTTAAGAGAGTGGAAAAGACAATTCTCTGATGGACAAAAATAAAAAGAACACACCCTGATGCAATTATTACCACACTTCGAATAGTCTTCAAAGATAATATACAAATCTCCCCCCAAAATTCATACAGTATGGTTAAATGCATCTGCAGCTGACGACCTCAATGTTTTGAATGTGTGTGATACTAAAAAGATTAAGTTATCTCCCTTGATTTTTGTTTACCATGACGTATGCTCTCCATATAAACTCTGGGTTAAATTAATCAGGTTTGAATAAATTTTACGAAATAGTCATCCACGAAAATACAATAATAATGTAGTGAAAAATATTAGTCTCTTTTTTTGACGCATTTCTGCTATTTTTAACTTTAGGGTTAGTGTATAACCTCATAATGTATATAGTAGAGATTTGTTTTTCCCTCTTTTATGGTTTGTTATAGAGGGGGAAAACAAATCTTGTTTGTTTTGTTAATGTTAAACTTTGTTAACCAAACATATGGATGCCCGTTATTTATTCAACTGAATGTCAACACATAGGAGTAAACATAGTTTTAAAACTTGTTTCATCAGATCGATGGGCGCTGCCAAGTTTGACCAAAACAATACACTTCTGCTATTAATACATACATCATTAGGTAACACACTAAACGTAAAGCTAGAAATACCAGAAATCTGTCAAGAAATGATAATTCTTTCTTTCAAATATACCGTTATTCTCTTTTCGTGAAGGACTATTTCATAAAAATTATACAAATCTGACTAATTTATGTCGATTTTTACTCCATAGTGAAAGATCACTTCTTATAGTTTTTAAATGCACAGGCGCCCATTAAGTTTAAACTACGAGGACACTGTTATTCGAGTCAGGACCACAGCCGTTAAACAAACACTGATTGTTTGACTGGGCTTAAGGCCACAATTAAGGTATACGTTGAGCTCCACTTGTCCTAAAACGTACTTCAGACCACCGTCTGATTGTATGTTTGGCATGTAAATTTGTATATACTAGATATACAGCCACTTAACTACTTTGGCAAAACTTTAGGCGGAAACGCTAGATTCGTGTTTTTGTTTGATTGGGGTTTAACGTCGTACTCAAGAGTTTCCCACTTGTACGATGACGGACTGTTTATTTGCTTAAATACGGTTGAAAAACCGAGAGGACACCTCGTAAAGCTACCCCCTTAATTGCCTGACCCTCATCGTGTGACTCACTGGTACACATGGTGGCGACAGACGGACTCGAACCCCTGAGCCGTGCATTGAAGTAGGATGAGCAGGCTGACATGCTAACCACCAAACTATGGCTGCGGTTCTCAGGAACACTAAAATAAACTTCCTTAAAGGACAAGACCACCCAAAAACCGTGTTTTCTACATAAGTAAACATTTTTTCTGTCAAATGCAATACAAACATTCTGATGTTCCTAACCCGGTCATAACTCTAGTTATTATCCATTAAAGAGGAACACCGGAACCACTTGAATCATCAAATCCTGTGTACAGCAGACTT
>JAQQZZ010049095.1:0-10143 GCA_030265115.1 Mopalia vespertina | reverse complement strand
ATTCGCATGACAATCACGGGAGGTAACTCGCATGGAGTAACTTTCATTTTATGAATGAGTTACCCATGTGTTAATTGTAGGAAGGCCAGTCTTGTGTTGATATGATGACGTCATTGGAGGACAAACATTGTATAATATGTAACAAGTTATACATAAGAAAGGAAAATAGTTTTGTTTAAATGTGATTTTACCAAAGAAACAGACTTGTTTGGTGTGTTTTTTTTGGTACAATTTCGCGAATAACTTTGGTTCATTTCCACGCATAGGCACAAAACATCCGGTGGTTAACACTACACGTCTTCATGTAATAGTATTGCTTCCATTCACCTCCGAGATATCTGTACCTGTACGGAAAGAGTCGAAAGATATTCTGACATGATCCCAATTAAAACGCAGACAAGATTACAACTATTATATATTTCGTTGTGTCATGGACATACTTAACAAACGTACACACTTACTACGTTTTTCATTCATGTTATTTCCCTGATAAATACAAGTTGTAACGTTTTATTTTCACATTAAATTACATTTTACTAAAATATTCACAAACTATATGTGAGATTAACACAAATATATTAATGACTTTGTCTACAAGAACAGACAAAATTTTTTTTACTTCGTCTGACATCTGTTTTTTAAAGTTAGCACAATAAAACAAATATTAATCAAGGTCCACACAGCATCTCGGGATAACTCGTGACACTGGCTATACCGCACAGGTTACCATCGTTACGGGCAATATATATATATCCTTTGTCACCCCAGTTCACGCCCCAACTGAAAGACAAAAACATGAAAAAGTATAGGTATACCAAGCTCAGTATCATGAAAGTAAACACTGTCATTAGTTTTTACCATAGTAAGTTGTTTGTTAATGGCGCTTATTAACACCAGGTATCTAGAGGTATCTAAGTTACAGTACATGTGATGTGATGTAGATTTTGAGTTCGTGAAACGTTAGTAGGCCTACGAAGCATACGTCTGGCACAGCGGTGTGTGTACGTGTGTGCGTGTGCGTGCGTTTGTGAAATGTATCAAAGGGGGTTTATGCTATGTAAATTATAGGTGTGTATGTGTTAGCCGATGGAAGGATTAAGCAACATGATAACTAAATTTTGAGGGGGACATTTACAGCCTCTTTGCTCAGCAAATGTTATACATTGTGTTAAATATATTTATCTGATATCTGACTCAATGTGGAATGAACTTTGACAAACGTAATTATTCTACCTGTTTTTGGCAATCCAATATTTTTTCCCACTTGTTTCTCCAAACCCAACAACAACAACAGCGTGGTCCAGGGGTTCCGGTTTACAATTCGGGTCGTCGTATATACCTAACCGAATCAATGTATTTTACGGAAAATTATATAGGTATCGGATTCAGTGACTGACTGAGTGAATGGTTCGCTCACTTACTCGCCAGAATCAATCAGACGTTCTCATTCATGCATGCACCACTCAATCGATGTCGATGTCGATTGGTTAACAAAACGGCGCATTGTAAAGAGTCGCGCAACACATAATTGTCAATATATTTATTTGTTTGTTTGACTGATTGGGGTTTAACGCCGCACTTAAGGTTATTCTACTCACATGACGGCGTGCCAGCTCAATAGGAGAGGGAAACCACCCTCGACACCGTTAATTGGCAACACACAAAGACAAAACAAGACAAATACGGGACAGTCAAAGGGCGCAATACAATGACATCACTTACAGTTCGTCATCTTCTAAGAGCAGCAGGGAAATAGGAACCTCCTTCAAACCACCCACAATTGTACGTGAATATGTCATAGGCCTATACATTCAAAACATACCTGATTTATAGAAATCAAAGCTGCTGACCCCAGCGTTAACAGCCGCTGAGACAGGGCCTATGCTGTATACAATGTTCTGCAAGGCGGACTCATTCCCTTTAGGTAAATCAACACAGGCTTTTATCCTTGCGCCGACAGTTAGAGGATTAAAAACACACTTCCCGTCCTGAAAGAACAAAAACAACATTTAGTTAAAAAAATTACGCTTATTTCATTAGTTACAATGCGATAAATCTATACGTTTAGGACTTTAAGCTAACCCTGGTTAATTTCTTTTAAGAGAATGTCGAAAGGCAATCGCATTTTTCTTATCCAATGTCCGCTAATACGAAGTAAACATAATTTCACAAAATAAAATGTCGCTACAACTACAATTGAAGTTAAGCATGCCGATTCAGTTATAAAGTTCGTCCGTTGTTAGTGGATCTAATATACACCTGGCCATCTTGTTTTGCACTTCTTTTATTTGCTGGCCTATGGCATACGTCGTCCCAAATATTGGCGGAAATTAATGAGCGATGGCCTGGTATAACGTATGAGAGTTGTCTTAGTCTCGTCTACTATTGAAACTCGCCCGAATACAATTGTTGCGCCCTGTCATGGTCCTATGTTGTCTGAGCGTTGTGTTAGTGGCGTCAGGGTGGTTTTCGGGCAGGCACAACTTCGTATGAGTGAAATGACCTTAACTATGTCGGTAAACTCGAACCAAAGACACGAACAAATCAAATCAAACAAACAATCACGGACAATAGCTTTACTCACCTTTCCAGTATAAGGGTATGATTCGGCAGTGTCTATTCCATTGTCTATGATATAACCATAGGAGGTATCCATCAAACCACCATTACATCCGTAATTACCTTTATAAATGATACATTCAAAGATGCGTTATGATATCAGAAAGAGGAAAAGAATGTAGAGTCTGACAGCAGTTAAAATGCCAAGAGTATAAGTATTTCTTAAAGGTAAGAAATATTTAGTCGAATTTCAGCCTTTCATTTCATCATGAAAAAAGATCAAATGTGAAATAAGGATGTTGACATTTGATAAATTTCACTTATAATCTTTCAATAAGGATCATACAACCTTAAGCAAAATGGTGTTTATGTATTTAAATAATGTTTGAAAATTTGCTAAAATATTGTTTGACTGTAAGACATACTAAAGTAGCTTCATGAATACGGACCCTGGGTTAGTATATCGCACTTCTTAAATGATTCTCTCGGGGCTGTAACTTGAATGAGAAGTGAATAAAGACTCAATTTTTGAAGTTGGAAGCGCCAATATAATAAAAACGTCTTCAGCTATTCATATGTCCTTATATGATAAACAGAGGATCTCTAATGAGTGGCAGCCGATTTCAAATTTATGAAACGAGGGTAGTATCTTTTTCTTTTTTTCCGAGCCTCCGACGAGGTATTAGGAAGTTACAATCGGACTTTCATAAATTTGATATCCGAGTAAATAATTTGAGATTCTATTTATCCCATAAATGTCTTTTTTGAAGGAATTCTAATCAGAAACCAACTATATATTTTCGCTTCCCTGTCGAGAAGCGCGCATTAGTACAAACACATGTGTCAGAGTAAAGCGTCCATCAGAATGATCAGCACCCGCGTAACAGAAAACAGCGCCGGTTGAAATCCAATATATATTTAACTGAAATACGTTAGAAAAGTACATAGAAAATGATATAATTCCAGTTGAAATCTAACAATTGCTCTTGACCAATTAACAAACTATTTCAAAGACGTTTGAACACTTCCAAACACACCCAACCGTGTCGTGAGGAGCGTGGCATTCTTTCAGTACACGAGCAGAGCACAATAGTTTGAATGGATCGAAAGACAGATGGAAAACGAGAGAAGCGTTAAATCCCCAGTCATAAATTAGGCGATAATTTTATTACACGAACACGTCGGCGGATTCCAACGGTTCATTATTATAACTGATATGAGATGCAGATGGGATCGCCAAACTGCAGGATAGATATGAGCCAGCCGTTGCTGTTTTCGAACTGTGAAGACGCCATTTTCTATTTGTGAAAGAAAATAGTCCTTGTCAATTGTAGCATTTCATTGGTTGAACTAAGTCAATCAACAGAAAATGACCAATCAGAGCGTGGGAAAGCTGTATCACATAAGTTAAGATATGAAACAAGTATCACATGGCTGTATTACATTCACAAAACTTCCTTCCGAAGAGTATGTTAGAAACCCATGACCTCAAAGAACATATTCTAAAATTAAAACTTTCATGTCCAAAACATTTCTTTAAGGACATGCTAATTATTAAAATAGTATAATAAAATTATTCTGTGGCTTTCTTTCCTAGTTTTGTATTGAGCCAGAGCGTATATTGATATCATATTTACCGTAACTCGATGAACAGTCAATCAGGTTTTGTTCTGACAAGGCAACGAGTTTATGGGGGAAACACATTATAGCCTCCCCGGATTCAACAGGACCGATCGCAGAGAATGCCCACGGCGAGCCGCACTCACCCTGTAACGAGACAAATGGAAACAACTGAACTAGGCATTGTATACTAGACACCAAGTAACTGGTTTTAATATATCCTCTTAAGACCCCTCGTCCACACCTGTGGACAAGCACTTTTATGTTTACAATTGCCCAGTTGTTCATTATCCAGCTGCAAATTGAAATTCCAACTCTGTGGACAAACACCCGAACTCACTAGATAGTCCAAATGAAGCTACCATATTGAATGGCCTTAAAATCTAACAAAAGAACATTACCCTGGGTCTCAGGAGGATATAAATAAATTGAATTTCGGTCAGTTGTGAATCGATGGATCTATCAGTCGCTAAACCACAACATTTATCCCCCTATGCCCAAGACATCGTGTTAAATTTGAGTCGACGGAAACATTACCACAATAAATTTCAAACTTTACCTCATTTCTAACGTCAGTCACAACACCTTTGTTCCGCCAATCAAAATACTCCGGTATCGCACCAGGGTTGTATTCGGGTGTCCCGGTGCAATACTTAGAGTCAGTCCCTTTTATATTCGACGAGCGTCTGGTTCTCCTTTCATCCAGAGTCTGAGGTTGAAAAAACAAAATCATAAAAAAACACGAAGTCTTTGGTTTGCATCACACATTAGACATGTTAAAAGCAGATATATCGAGGTGAGCTTAAATCCATGGATATTACGAGATCGTGCTACGGTCATTTTCAGATTACCCTTAGACGATATATTGTATACAACAATTTCGAACAATTTTCTTTTAGATGCATTCTTAAACTGTGTTGATTTTGGTAATTTTTTTGTATGCGTTTCATGTTAAATAAATGATATGGTACCTTCGTGACACTTCGTTAAAGAACAAATGGAGCTAACTATTATGTAACTAAGATCCTACCAAATCAGCGAAGTGGTTTACGCCAAGTCGGTAAGAGTGATCCCCCCTGTCCGCTTCTGAATTGTGGCGTCTGATGTATTTGACGTTGAATTCAAAGATGCCACGTCTGAATGGTGACAAAAACATGATAAAATGAATTGTGTGTGATTTGCGTGTCAAACCTGCATTTATGCGAGATTCACACCTAGGGTTAATGGACTTATGTTACTATATAAACATACATGCCGTTATATCGTTCGCTATTACTGTTGTACGACATTGTGTGCTTATATCTGCATATTTTCGCAGTAAAGCTCCTTTATACCATTGGTCGACATTTTGTGACTGAAGTTTCCAGTCAAGTTACAGCATATATTTATATATCACCTTATCTCCTCTTCCTTGTCATCATACGCTTTGCCGTAATCCTGTTTAAAAGTTTCCCACTCGAAATCTGTGACATGGCTAGCCAGACATACAGAGCACACAAAAATAAGAAAGCACAAGGACTGCAACGACAACATGACTATCCCCTATTTCAAAATTTAACAAACGAAGAATTAGTGATAGTGATTACCTGAAAAGTATAAACAAAACATTTTTTGCGAAAAAAAAAAATAAATAAATGAAAATGAAAAAGGGTTATCGGCGAACAGGTTTAGGTTTTACAAACGCCACTCCCATAGATACTGTGTTATACATTTTGACGGAAATAGTTTATATAGTGTTGAAAATACATGCCAACACCTTCAACTTATTGTTTTTTTTTATTAATTGAGGAATTTGTAAGTTTCAATATTATTTTAGAAAAGTACTGGCATTCATTTACTTATTTAATTCTTGTTCTGATAATGCATTTTGGTTGCTCATGAATAATTTCAATATTTATACAAAATCATTTAAATTTTTTGGCATTTGTAATTTGGATAAAAATGCATTATTTGCGCAAGAGAGTTGATGTACATCCCCCAAAGTTGAACCTTATATTTATTGAGTGATGATTGTGGGAAAATATGCTTCTGTTTCTTTATTTCATTTTTAGTAGTTATTGAAATATATGCTAATGTAGTAAATTGGTCCAAACTCTCGTGTGGAGCGAACCTCGTAGAGCTTTGTAGGAAACAGATATGCCAAGAGGAATATAGCCGTATTCTACACTCTTAGAAATAATGGTTCTTTGAAGGTTCTTTAGAAAAGAGGATGGGTCTAAATGGAACCAGGATGGTTCTTAATGAAACCATAAGGACAAAAAATATCTTTGATATAAGATAGGGAGAAAAACAATGAACATTTACAACGAGGATTCGATAAAGAACCATACAGGGTTCCACCAGAACCATAACTGAAAAACCATAAAGGTTCCATTAGAGCCATATTTCTCTAAGAGTGTAGGATAGTTTCAATGCTATTAAGAGAAAGACGAATAACCTTTCGCAAGCGTTAAACTATGGTGCCTGGTTATGTTCATTGATATTCTCATCCTTGGAGGACATCGCCACTAGAATTGATTCTCGACTTCTTGTCGCCGGCAATGTCGCGAGGCGAGAATGTCGAGATTCCATTTTTAACCTTATCATCCTCCGCGTTTCGCAAATTAGGCAGAGGTGAGAAGACCGCGATTTCGATTGTTTTGGCGACGTTCTCACCCCTCCAAGGTCGCGAATGCAACTAACTCTAGTGTCTATCTCAATCCCACCGAAATGAGAAGGTCAATAGCGTTGTGTCCTTCTCGCCGCCGTCAATCATGAATCAGCTATTATCTAATCTCGACTTCCGTTTACTTTAGTACTGGATACATTTGAAGGGTTCATTAACAATAATATTGCATAGGCGTGAAATAGGTAAATAGTATCACTTTCAGAATTAAATACTTCCTCAGATGCGTACAGGGGAATAAAAGTGTTGTGCTATATACATAGGCAGAATTGAGAATAAAGATAGATATGAAGGGCTTAGGTTGCACTATTCACTGGATTGACAGGGTATGTGTAAACACAGTTTATTTGGTACAGTGAAAAAACTTGATAACATATCTGACATAGATTAGAGGAACAAGATAAAACGAGTGGACGTTTTAGTGATAAAGTATAAGAGCCGTGTTAAAGTTAAATACACTGGTATTTATTTCTAAAAATGGTATTCGAACTCATGTATCTATGAAGCCGTAAAGAAGTTTTTTAATAGTATCCGCAGAATTTACTGCAGAAATGGATCAATCGTACCGTAACCGACTTACAAAATTACAACCAAATTCTCCCAACTTTCCCCACAAACACAATTTTAAATCGAACAGATCATGCTTATCATGCTAACGCTATTTCTACCCCTTTCCAAAACTTTTGTATTTTACCCATAAGGCGTCAGTGGATTCTGACCTTCAAACTGCTCGAAACGAACGCAATGAGTCATATGACACTATGCAAGTCTACTGAAAGTCACAATGCCGTTGAGACTGGGTAATGGCTGGTTTTATACTTCTGCCTTATAGACTCCTGATATTATATAGCACTATAAACTATGTTTTCTAAGCCGATTGAACGTGGCACATGCAAGTATACAAAGCTGTCCTGTCTCATATACGTTTAAATGTAAATTCTAATCAAATCGTTTATCGCAATTTATGCATTACAAAACACCAACATCGGATAATACGAATAAGTAAAGACTCACCTACTCGATCCTTTTATTTATCTTTTCATTGAAGAGCCTATATATCACTTGTTAATAATTTTTATTCAATTCTTGACATAGTTATTTTTTTTTCTTCAACCAATCAACAGCATAAGAAAGGTCACGTGGTATAATCACGAGGACGTTTCATGTGATGTAATGTTAGACTGCAGATCTTGAAAGCTCACACCCAATCGGAGTGCTGCAAAGTTAATATCACCAATGTTTAAAGTACTGTAAATTTGAACCGAAGAAAAGCTGGACAAAAGCAGCTGTGCAAAGTAGTCATGAAGTTATTATTGCTACTAATCGTGGAGTAGCGCGTGATTCCAAATGCTGCCGTGTTAAAGGAATGCATTATTCAATCCTCGAGAGAAACACGATGTAGCGTTAATAAATAGAGGATATTACAAAGTGAATTTTGAATATCATAAATATTGCGTGAGTGAGTGGTGAAAGAGATAACTCACGAGAGGCGAAGGTATTACACAGACATATAAATAATAAATAGTATAACAAAAATTACCACAGTCAATTTGAGCATCCTTATATATATCTACTATAAACATATACTGATATTTAGATTTACAGTGTGTTTGCTGTATTCCCGTGTTAACTTACCGTGTGTTAAAACGTCAGTCAAAGGTTGAAAATTAAAACGGAGGCCACTAGATCGAGGTATACTGTTGAACTTCGGTTTTGATAGCATATTATTTCAGTCATAAGACGGAAGCCACAACTTATTCATACAAAGTTCACACGAGAGTTATTTTAAGCGATGAAACATACTCTACGCACTCGAAGACATCTTTTGCATGTTCTTGCCGATCTGTTTAGGTTGTGTTAACGCGCAAAATGTCGCCCCGTTGCAAAATGTCGCCCCGAAGCGGACGACAATTTGCAACAGTTGTGAACATGCAAAATACCGCCCGTTGCAAATTGTCGTCCCCCTTTTGGGGCGACAGTTTTGTGCCGACACAGCAACGCAAAACGTCGCCCCTGTGAAAAATGTCGTCCCTGTGCAAAATGTCGCCCCACGGTGTTTGATAAATACCTCGAAAAAAATGTCGCCGTTTCTTTTTTTAGCTCACCTCGACAAAGTCGAGATGAGCCTTTATTTCGTCTAGGATTAGAATATCGTTTTCTCATTGGGTACTTATCGTCACATGACTACTGTCTATAGTTTCAAAGACGGTCACTAAAATTCCATACACGGCAGCCTGCACTTAAGGTCTTGTAGCGAGAAAACTAAGATGGTGGACCACGATCATGTTGCTATGGAGTCTTTCTGTGATCAGTTGATGTACAAACAGAAAAGCGAAGTCTTTACTTCTTTTACGACAACTTAACTTAACAGGGAACACGTTTTTACAACTAAATTACGTCCATTTTGCAATGATTTTCACAAGGTGTCTATAACGTCGTCAAGCGATGACGTCACGTATTCCCGCAAACAATCTTGTTGAAGTGAATACTTCTTACAAAAATCAATATCCTCGATGAAATAAAACACTTCTTTTGTCAGTTTCTGACCGGTTATGTAAATATGTCGGTTTGGTAAAATATATGGAAGACTCGGCTTCGCCTCGCCTTCCATAAATTTTACCATTATTTTACCACGTGCAAAACGTCGTCCCTTTGGAAAATGTCGCTTCATAGAAAGGGGTGACATTCCCAGGCGACATTTTGCAGACGGACGACATTTTGCATGGCCATAACCTCTACAAAATGTCGTCTCCCTGGCGATATTTTGCAGAGAGGCGACATTTTGCATGGCCACAATCTTTTTTTTTTCGCCGGCGACATTTTGCGCGTTAACAAGGTATTCGCTTTACGTCTTGTCATTGTACTGCCATCTACAAATTAATTTTGTGTGTCGATCTTGATGAGCCCAGCTCCTATATGCGGGTAGGAGCTGAGTTAATCAAACAAGATCAAAATGTTAACAGATGACGTCGAACTGTTTAAATCGTTTATCTTGTGTTCTTTCTACGTACATTCGATCAACGATTTCAAACAATGAGAAAAAGGGTTTGGGTAAAAAGCTAGCTTAGATCTAACAAGGTGGTGCTCTGTTTTTGTTGTAGTTGTTGTCTAGATTTAAAGTCTGGTAGTTGGCGCAAAACCACTATTAACTTGCCATAAGCCGTATGTTAACGTTTGGCCCCACAGCTCCCTCCCAAACTTTCGTTGGGCGAAACCGCCTGTCAAATACCTTAATCAGTCCTTTTGGAGTTCCCCATTAAAATCTTGACAGACCATGACCGGTGATATTTTGAGCTAGA
>JAQQZZ010049084.1:0-10143 GCA_030265115.1 Mopalia vespertina | reverse complement strand
CACCTTGAAGAACTTTTGCAAAAAGGAATCATCACCCATAGCAGGTCTAGTTATGGGGCACCAATTGTTCTTGTTCGGAAGAAATCAGGAGAGTTACGTATGTGCATTGACTATAGAAAGTTGAATCAAAAGAGTATCAGAGACGTCTATCCCCTCCCTCGTATTGAAGAATCTTTAGACTTACTTGCTGGAGCAAAATATTTTTCTACGCTGGATCTAAAAACTGCTTACAACCAAATTGAAGTTTCTCCAACCGATAGACATAAAACAGCTTTTACAACACCTTTTGGGTTATTTCAGTTCAACAGGATGCCCTTCGGACTCTCCAATGCACCGGCAACATTTCAACGTTTAATGTCATTTGTGTTCACTGATGATCTGATGGAAAGACTATTCGTGTATCTTGATGACATTATTATCTGGTCTTCTTCTCTATCAGAACACTTGGATAGGTTAGAGGTTGTTCTTCAAAAACTTCACAAGCACGGGCTCAAAGCAGATTTACAGAAATGCAATTTCTTTCAAAGGGAAGTAAAGTTCTTAGGTCACGTGGTATCTCAGGATGGTGTGAAGACCGACCAGGAAAAGGTAAGCTCTGTGTCGACGTGGCCTGTTCCAAAGACATTGAAACAGCTAAGGTCTTTTCTTGGATTTCCGTCATACTATCGAAGATTTATAGAAGGTTTTGCATCCTTTGTCAAGCAGTTGAATAATTTGATTGGCCAATGTGGTGTTAAACGCAATTCTAAAAGAGCATCTTGGGAATATGACATTACTGAATTGTGGAACAATGAGTGTGCCACATCTTTACAACCCCTGAAAGAAAAACCTTACCAACACACCGGTCCTTACCTTTCCAGATTTCACATTGCCTTTGTAGTGGAAGTATATGCCAGCAACACAGAACTTGGAGCTGTTTTAAGTCAATTACAAAACGGAAAGTTAAGAGTTGTAGCTTACGCTTCTCGTGGGCTAAGACATTCTGAATGCAAGGCTGGTTATTCAAGTGAACGGATTGAGCTATTAGCATTAAAGTGGGTGTTTGTTTTATTATAGTTAATTACCATCCTTTTTAGTCGTATGACGCTTAACGTCAGTATGCCTTGATTACCGAGCTCAGCGCAGATCTCTTCCTCTGATAGATCAGATAGATCTCTGCCTCTATCTCGGATGATCCCCGTACTGCTATTTACAGATCTGTGTGGTGTAACGGCTACAGGTAACTCTAAAATTGTCTTTTATTTAAGAAGATTCCCCGCCTGTTGCTCTCTGGTGCATTTCACCAGAATGTCACCAGAATGTCACCAGACCGCATTTTAGTTACATTTTTAAGTGTTCCTGCCGTTGCTATAAGGGTCTTATTTATAGCGAACGGTGATATTTTTGACACAGGCTTACTCTCGGCTTTACTAGAGATAACAATAAATTGTGGCCAATTTTGTTTAAGTTTTTCGTTTATATCCATTTCTGTTACTTTTCTTTTTTTCACCCAATATTTGTAGGGGATGGTTGTTTTGCCATTATGGTGAGTTTTAAGTTTCACCACCCATGTGCCCCACCCCCCATGGAGTACCAACAAGGGCGAAACCGCCTCAGCGGTATCCAGAAGAGGTATGAAACGAGGCTTCCATGAGTGGTATACTTAAATAGGAAACTTGCTTTCTGCAATGAACGTAAGGTATGGTGGATTGAACCTTTTTATATAATTAACTTTATTTCTTTCAATGATGGCTCATCAGTTTCGATGAATTAATATTGAATTATTGTAGGGCTTTGCGCCACCAGCCGATTGATCAGATTGTGCCAATTTGACCACCCGTCTAGGAGAATATTGAGCCAAAGTGACGTGTTAGTGCAAACTGACTATGTGGCACCCTTTGCCAGTCATTTTACCCCTCATTCAATAGGATTTCAATCTCCTCCGACACGGGACGCGACCTATGATCAACAGGTCGCCCAGAGTAGTCACCTCTTACGACAAGCACTGGGAGCCGTGGGTCTATTCTACAGATCATCCGGGCGCAACCATCAGGGCCCTTTAATTAATGAATACCCTGACAATTAAAACACAATGAATGAAATGCCACAATACAGTGATAACATTTGGGTGACACTTGACACAATATACGCAAAACATTCCCATGCGTTTTTTATAGCTGAAAACGATTGTTTTACGGGATTCTATAAAAATGTGTTGGTATCAATCGGTGGTTATAATTTCACCGATATGTGCTTGCCGCCTCCCGTGGATAAAAAAACCCCACCTGCCTAGCTGGCAACTAACAACACTGATAAGATACAATTAGAGCCCAAAAACCTATTAATGTGATTGTAAAGAATCTGTCTTTTAGTCTAGTACAATTTTGAAATGCAGAAAATGAGTCCAATAATTAAAAATAGGCATTATTCTATCATCAACATAACATTATATACTTCAATGGCAAATATAGTTGTCTGGTAAAGTGTCATAAATAGTATACCGTCTTAGATAAAATACTAGTCCGGTTTTGTATTTTACCAATGGTTTACGTGTGAATAAAACTGACATAAAGTAAACCGGTACTGATAGGCCTTATTAAGTCTATTTCCCATTCACTAATAACATATTTTCAATAGTCTCGTAAAAACATTTAAATACGTATTTGTCATTAGAATAAACAGTATAGTATGCGTAAAAATCCTTTCCTACTGCCGATACACATAACCTTTGAGACACGCTTTTTACAATTGAAATCTAAAAAGAACATTCTAAAATACTAAATTTTTGGCAAACTTCTTGCATCATCAATAATATGAAAGAAGATTTCAGCAAGGTAAAAAAAAATAATGTCAAAATGTGACCCCTGTCTAGCGGTAGAGTTCTTAATCATGAATTGTGATTTGTTCCACTCACGAGCACCAATTGTTCCTTGTGTGATTCGTTAAACAAAGAGGGATTTTGAGATTGAGCAAATTGTTTCAAGAAGTGTCCTCTACATGTTTGAGATTTGACATAAGTAATTCCGAAACTTGACAGGAAGAGACAGAGGGGAAATATATCTATACATGCCATGCACATGGTCACTATACCTTTTCTCGAGTTGTCATTATGTTACCCATAGCAACTTGAGAATAAGATCTGTTTAAAGACGTGTCTAAGGAATTTATTTAGAATGAGATGATTCCTCGTTATCCCGGTGCTAATGTGATTATTTTTTAAGTAATATACATTTATGAACAAGTGATAGATAGAAACACATTCAACCTTCAATATCTTGAGATCTTTGAAGACTACCTCAGTGTGTTGAAGTTTACGCGAGGCGTTAACATAAACGATACGATAATTTAGGTATATATGATTAGTCTATGACAGATGGCGGTTGGAAATGATGCCTGAGAATTAAAAGTTAGTTACAGATTCTTTTAGAATATTGTTGAGGAATACTGTTGGTAGATCAACAGGAAAAGGTTTAAGGAAGATAATGATTGTTTTTCTCATGTTAAAAGTGAAAACAATTTTGAGTTCATCGTATTAGTTGCGTCAACATGATTTTATATGCATTTTCCTATTTAAGTAATGATTTGAACTCTATGGGTTTTTAGTAAGTATTCATTTTTCAATATTGAAGCAATGAATACCATTAAAAGGATATTTGTGTCCAAGGTGTTTGTCTTGAATTCAAATAAAATAAAAACCTGGGGAACCACTTTGCTGTTTGCACATCAATCATTGAATTCTTAGATCTCGCATTTGCCAACTGGTAGGCATTGACCCTTCAACTAACAGTGTTAAAATCTATCGTAATATATCCCCTTAACATATTGCCTCAACATATCGGGACAGTTGTAGATTCAAATTTATTTCGATATATCTTATTCAGATTAAATTTGGGAAACAAGACCTTAGTTTTGCTTAGAAGTAATGGCTTCCTAGAGTCGGGATGTAAGGCATACAGATTGAAGCAGCACTGAAGCAATGGCATTTGGGAAAATGCAGTTATGGAAAAAACATGATATTTACGACCTTGTCTATATGGTGAAAAATTGCACTTAATACTAAATTCTATAAACTTTCATATATAAAGGATTTAACAAAGCGTATCAAAGAACGATTAAAACTAAATATAAGCGCACATTTTGCAGTTAAATCAAATATTTTGTTTTACTAAACATGAGTTCCTTTGAAATGAAAGGGAATGAAAACTAACGCATAGAAATGTGGAAGACGTTGTTTTCTGTCTTACATCGAGTATACCTTTATATATCCAACCATTCACCTTGTTTTTTCTATTACCACGCTTTGGTGACCTTTGACACATAGATTGTGTTTCATTTCACAGTTGCATATTATCCAGTTTCTAAATACTAACAAACGACTTAATTGTGTAGTATAATGTTACATCACATTCTGAATTTATATCTGTATTAAATGTGGTTGATACAGTTATATGACAGAGAAAAAGAATCCTTGCACATACAATAGAGTTACTCGTTATAAAGACATAGGATCGGGGTTAATATACAGATTTAGGATATCTGGCAGCGCTGAGAATCCGTGTTCAGGCTTATAGAGAAGAAATTGTGGCAATACTCTTTATAACAGGATAGAGAACACAACTTCTGACAGTGTTGAGAACAGCTATATGTCAACAGACGCAGAAACATTGAACCTTTGTCAGATGTTTTGATTGATTGATTGGTGTTGTAATTACGTCCCGCTCAGATGTATGTCAATTACGCTGTGAACATGTACACGAATTATAAGATATATATCTAGTCGTGACACCAGTCGGCATTGGTCCAAACATCAAAATGAGAAATATACATTAGCTGACATGGACATACACCAATGTTAATGATTTTAAATATGTCAATAGACAAAACAGTCATTTTGGATCGCTTGTGTGGGCCGTGGTCGACAGAACAGACCTTAAGAATAGCCCGACATGTGCACCTGCGCTTACCATCTTTCAGTATTCCAGTTAAAGATTTCATTAATAAGGTATAACTTTCAGTATTTTGGAGAAAAAAATAAGGACCAGTAAAATCTCCTACAATAACCTTTCTTTGCTGTTATTGATGTGTTTTTTTCAAAAGACAAGACTTCCATTTTGAATGTCGTCAGTGTAGATAGGATACTGAAACTGTTTGGGATCAAAGGTGGATCTTCCATGTACGAAACCAAATTGTTTTCAATTCAATTCAATCTTTATTATAGGAACAAGCCAATCTCCCTTTCATATACAAGTATAAATCAGGAAGGGTCGATACATTAATGACAAAGGTAACATCCTTGTTTTACCTGGGATTAGTATAGAGGGATAACAAACATCGCTTCCTATCAAATCAGCGATCCGTGAATGTGTTACTCGGCTAGCATGTTCCCACGGTAGCCGCACATTGTCCCATTCTATCGAGTAACAGAGATTACACAATTAATAATGAAACTCAGAAAGGCAAGTAGCATATTCACTCATGAAATACGAATGAATGGTCGCTCAAAAAGGGCTGTTGAACTGAATTTAAGCATGAATCTGTTCATGATAACAGCAATACAGCCAAGATGGCGGCTCCGAAGTTTGCTTTATGTTGCTAAAGTAACCGTTTTTGTTAATATAAAGGCTATAAACTGAAAAGACTTAATTAAAAAAAACCCAACTTAATTGCAGACACAAAGAAATGTTCTTGTATTTGTAAGCAAATTAAAACGTGTGGAATTTTTGACTGCGTATACGAAATCAAACACATATCGATTGACTGTGTTGGCGACAGTTTCATGCAGTCACCTCTGTGACTTTAAACACTGACAAAAACAATGGGGCATAATTTGTTACTGGTATATTGAAACGACACACTGGTAATTAGTAATATATTATAGTTAAAATTAAAACAAAGAAAAGATTTTCACTTATGTAAAATAAAAATACTTTTTTGCACATGGGTATTTTTTGTCACAGATGGGGAATACTTTTGCACATTTATTAAATTAATGTCAATTCAACATACGAAGAATAAAAGCAAAAGTAATAAAATGGCTTACCATACCCGCCGGCTGATTTTTTTTTGGGAAAAAAGTATTATAAAAAGAAGGAATATGACAAGTCATTACATTATTCAATATATTAGTAGCCTACATGTATGTGTGCAAAGATCAGAAGTGTTTTGATATACTCGGCACTGAACTGGCACAGTGGCGCATAGATAGACCCAGAAGAATCCGGTGAAACCAAAATCAAACTACGTATATATTAACAAAAATATGCGGCTTGCAAGATAATCAGCACCTGTGTTTTGCGCATGACCACAGATACTTGAACTAAACAAATAACGTATGAATTTGACCTAAAATTAGGGCAACTACAGTAAATGGTTTGCCTTATCATAAACTAACCTTTTTTTAAACCTCATGTGACCCCCCGATAGCCGGCGCACTACCCCACTGAGAGACAGTCATTGGTCTCCGCCTATCCACGTTTGTGCTGTTCATTTTGGGATTGTATTCAAGTTCGTGAAAATGAATGGACAGAAGTACAGGACCCGGGGGAGTGGGGCCGTGGCTACTGCAGTCGCACAAGCATATGCAGGGTAAGCCCATTAATAATTTTATTCTTGCATTTTTTGCCTTACAATATCTTAAATAACTCGAAAAGTCTAATATGATACCTCTATTGGTATAAATAGACGTATTGCCGTATGTGCAAAAAACAGAAATCAACATAACTCACACTATGTTGTGTGTATAAATCGTTCATATATTTGCAGCACAAAAGCGATCAGATATAAAAAGAAATTGCCACAATTGATATCCCATCATGTTTTTATCTATCAAGATTTATCAGGCCAACGTTATAGAGCTTGGTCTGTTTTCTTGATTATTGTGCAAATGTTGCATTTTTCGAAACACAAGTTTTGATGAAGTGATACACTACTTCTAGCCTTGGTGAAGACATATACAACTTCAGTCTTGATGCAACTCTATCCTAAGCATATATAGCGTCTAGTATTTATGAAGATATATGTAATCTCCAGTCTTCATGAAGAGATATACCACCTCCAGCCTCGATGAAGACATATACTATCTCCTGGAACGAATCCACTAGCATTGATGAAGAGATATACTACCTCTAGCCTTGATGAAAACATATACTATCTCTAGCGTTGATGAAAAGATATACTATCTCTAGCCTTGATGAAAACATATACTATCTCTAGCCTTGATGAAAACATATACTATCTCTAGCCTTGATGAAAACATGTACTATCTCTAGCCTTGATGAAAACATATACTATCTCTAGCCTTGATGAAAACATATAGAACTTGTAGCCTTGGTGAAGAAATTTACAACTTCTAGTCTTGCTATAAATATATGCTAATCATCCCTTACAAAAAAAATCCTATACAATCCTATAGGATTTTTCATGGAATCCTATATGATTTTTCCATGCAATCCTATAGGATCTTGTAAGATCCTATCTGAAGATTAAAATAAAATTTATTTTTCTATCTTTGTCGTTCCCCCTTCCCTTGATGCCCTAGGCACGTGCTCATTTTGCTTTATGGTTAATCCAGCCCTCTCATGAAGGGATGTACTACCTCTAGCCTTGATGAAGACGTGTACTATTTTCTGACAAGTAATCTCTAGTTTTGTTGAAGTGATACACTACCTCTAGCCTTGGTGAAGACATATGCAACGTCTAGTCTTGATGTTACTCTATCCTAAGTATATATAGCGTCTAGTATTTACGAAGAGATATGTAATCTCCAGTCTTGAAGAAGAGTTGCACTACCTCTAGCTTTCACGAAGACATAAACTTGTTATGTAATCTGTAGTTTTAATGATGAGATATACTACCTCTAGCCTTGATGAAGATATATACTGCCTCCTGAAGTGTAATTTTTAGTTTTCATTTTGAAGAGATATACTACCTCCAGCTTTGATGAAGACATTTACTACCTCCTGACATGTAATCTCTAGTTTTGATGAAAAGATATACTACCTCTTACATTGATGAAGACATATACTACCACCTGACAAGTAATCTGTAGTTTTGATGATGAGATACACTACTTCTAGGCTTAACGAAAACATATACTACCACCTGACATGTAATCTGTAGTTTTGATGAAGAGATACATGTATACTTCCTCTAACCTTGATGAAGACATATACATGTACTACCTCCTGACATGTAATCTCTAGTTTTCATGATGATATACACTACCTCTAGCCTTGATGAAGACATATACTACCTCCTGACATGTAATCTTAACTTTTGATGAAGAGATATACTACCTCCTGCCTTTATGGTGGCATAATTTGAAGATACATGTATCTTAAAGGATCCTATATGATTTTTGACATCTTATAGGATCCTAAAGGATAATTAAAAAATCGTATAGGATTCAGTAGAAAATCTTCTAGGATCCTATAAAAGCAAACAGGATTTCATAAACAAAATCCTATAGAATTTAAAAAAAAACGGCATGAATTGATCATTCTACAATGCAAGAAAATTCACCCCAATTGATATTTTGACTTTTAAATGATATGTCGTCTGCTTATCCACATAATATTTAAGACACATATTTTAAACTGTAAATCAAACTATCACCAGTTATTACCTATATGCAGTCTAACAAATTTTCATAGTTTATCTGGAATCCTAAGCACATATGCTTAGCATGGTATTTTGTTCTTGCCTATTCAGCAATGTTTTCTGGGTCGTACCTGGCTTGAGATAATATTTGCATGGCTCAGCTATTTGTAGCTTCAACAGCTTACCTGTTGACCTGCTTTATCACATTTACCGCTGTTATGCTGCTAAATTAATTAATTCACCTGAAAATTAAAAACAATCTAACCTGCATCTTCTTTGTCGGTTTTGAGAATCCCCGTTCCTGACCGATTATTTTGCTTATAATCAAGAAGAGAATAGAGCGTATTTCGGCAGAGCCTTGGTGTAAATGTTTTTGCGACAACAATATTCTTAGCTGGCGATTTATAAGTTACCCTTTTTGTGATCTGTTCAAGCTATTTACTGGAGAATACTTGACCATTTTTACATTTACTCTGCTAGCTGTCATCCTCACTCTGGCTACATGTACCTAGGCATAGATCATTTTTGTCGAATTAGTGCTAAATGATTGTCTGCAAATATCGAGGCTCTGACGTGGACTAGTTCTGCGCTTCTTTTTAATTGATATGCAAACAGTCAGTTATTTTAAAATAAAATCCTCTGAATCTAATCATGAAGTGGGGTTTCTATCCGTATTAGTTATCAGTCTATACTGTATGTACAATTTACCCTCTTTACTCTTTAGTTGATAGAATATGTCACGAACGTTTTCCTACAAACCATTTAAGACATCTTGTCATATATTACTCTTCTGAACATTTCAAATGGCACCTTCCCTTTGTAAAGACACTTCAGACTCTGAGTATGTCTGGAAGGGAAAGGTAAAATAGTCAGTTACTCGAATTATATACAGAGAAAAGCAAAGTATATAGTATTCTTGTTCTAGAAGATAAAGGAAGATAAATGTAGCTAGCCTTACTGAAATATAACGGCCGGCGGCTAATATCTATAGTTATGTTGGTGATAGAATAGATTTGTATCAAGACTAGAAGTAGTATATTAGAATAGATTTGTATCAAGACTAGAAGTAGTATATGTTTTCACCAAGGCCAGTAGTATATTTCTTTATCAAAACTAGAGATTGCTTGTCTTTGCCATGGCAAGAGGTAGTATATCTCTTCAGCAAAACAAGAGATTGAATGTCTTCGCCATGGATAGAGGTAGTATATCTCTTCGTCAAGGCTAAATGTTACATGCATTCATCGAGGTTAGAGATAGTTTATCTCTTCATGGACTAGATGTAACATATCTATTCCCCAAGGCTAGATACACTATATGGCTTAGCCAAGCCTAGAGGTAGTATATCTATCCATCAAGGCTAGAAGTAGTTTTTCTCTTCACCAAAACTAGAGCATTTCACCAAAGCTAGAAACCGTACATGTCTTCATCAAAGCTAGGTGTAGTATATGTCTTCACTGAAGCGTATGTTTTTGATGAACGCTTGATGTAAAATGTATTTCCTTCAAAGCTAGCAGTGTATATCTATCAGGTAATCAAGACGAATTGCAGGACTGCATTTATGCTACC
>JAQQZZ010049073.1:0-10143 GCA_030265115.1 Mopalia vespertina | reverse complement strand
AAAAAGAATTGTACATAAGTAAAATAAAAGCAAAACTAATTCGACATATGTAGAATAAAGGTGGAAGTGATAAAACAGCTTGCCATAAACGTGTTGTTTTAAATGGCTTTCAGTCAAAATTACGTAGTACATATGAGGGTGTGTCCCAGGGTTCTGTTCTTGGTCCGCTACTTTTTCTTTTGTATATCAACGAACTTCCAGTTAATATTATAGGTAATATTCGTTTATTTGCAGATGATACCTGCCCTTATATAGTTTCAGATAATTTAGAGAAAGTTGAAGTTTTGAATGACATAAATTCTGATCGTATTTCTATTGAACGGTGGGCAGGAAAATGGCTGGTTGAAATGAAACCTTCAAAAACCACATCTCTTCTTCTGTCGAGGCGGCGCAGTAAAGCCAACGTTTCTGTTTCCTTCTGTAATACCCCTCTGTCTCAACGAAATAACCAAAATCACCTTGGGTTAATTTTCACTAAATGTTCAGTGATGGTGCTTGGAATACTCATATCTACAGTCTTTTGGTTACTGCAAATTCACACATTCAATATTTCGGCGATAAGATATAAACTCGATAGAAAAGCTTACAAATTCGGCGTTTGATACATAGGTTATAAGTGTTCTGTTCAATTCAAAGTAACGAAAATCATATATTATATAAACACATTCCATAAACGACTATGAATCGCAATCCATACCCTACTCGAAATCCCTCTTTTATTACACCCTTTTCGTGCCGTACTGAAACATTTCGAAATTCATATTTTTTCCAAAAAAAAAATGGTGAAATTTATACTGTTCTGTAATCAAATAACACTGTCTTTTCTATACCTGTAATGTAAGAAGGAAAATATATGTTTTTAGAACAAGTGTTTCCTTAAATATAAAATATTTTTAAACCAAACCTATAATTTGATAAATTATTTGTTATTCTAGGCCAGCAATCAAGGCCCTGGTGAGAGTCCATTCTGGCTGAGTAACAATACAAGGTTTCGGGATTTTGTGATCATGAGTATTACAAATTTGGGGTGAGTTACTGTAATTCCTATATATGTTGTTGTGTTATTTCGATTAATGTCACTTAAAATTAACGATACAATTAGACTGGCTGTAATTTTACAAACCCAATAGCATAGGACTACACATTGAGCCCAGACAATTAGGTAGGGATTTTATATCAATTCTTTCATTTTTACTAAAGTCTGTTGTCTTTATGTTGTAGATACCGTATTTTTGGCATACTGTCCATTTCGGTATTTATTCTATTTGTCCACAGTGGCAAGCTATTCAAGTCGACGCTAGATAAAGCGCCATTTGGAAAATGTGTGGAACAAAAACGGGTCGCCTTCGTGAAAGTTCACAAAGCAGCGAGTACAACAATCACGTCTATTTTGCAAAGATTTGGCTATACAAGGAATTTAACATTCGCGCTGCCCAGACAAGACGCCTATCATATTGGCTTCTTTGAAACTTTCAATCCAGATAATGTCATGCCGATTCCAAATGGATCAGTCTATGAGATAGTCTGTCAACATGTTGTCTTTAATAGAGAGGCTTTTAACAGATATCTCCCTGCAGGTATCCGCATTATTGCTGCAGTTCGAGAACCAACAGACAGGTTCCTCTCGTCGTTTCTCTATTTTCAGGAGTATGTTCAGCGCATTAAGACACTTAATAAATTTGCCGGACAGGACACCATTTCCCTGATGAAGGAATATTTAAGCGATCCACATCTCTATGAACCTGAACCGTATAAAAACGGTTCTTTGCTATTAAACAGAATATCCTTCGATTTTGGATTGCCAAAGGAACAATATTTCAATAAGTCGTTTGTCAAGGAATATATCAAAATGCTTGATGACAGTATGACACTCGTCTTAGTTGCGGATCGTTTTGATGAATCCTTAGTTATTCTCAAACGAAAACTGTGCTGGTCGACCAAGGATATACTTTACAAGGTACGACACAAAGGACACACAGTGAAACCTAAATTACCAACGGAGTTGACAGAAACACTAAAGACAATGTGTCCGTCTGATTATAAAATATACGAATATTTTAGCCAGAAGTTGAATAAAACTGTCTCTGTTGAATCAAGGTTACAAGATGAAGTAGCAGAATTCCAGAAGACTCTTAATAAAGTGTCCTCGTTTTGTGACGCTTTACATAGTGGCAATAAACAGGAGTCTATCATTCAAATTGATGCTACTGCGTTTTCTGAGGGTTTTACTTTTGATAAGAACGACTGTATGTCAC
This sequence comes from Mopalia vespertina, assembly GCA_030265115.1. Lineage (NCBI taxonomy): Eukaryota > Metazoa > Mollusca > Polyplacophora > Chitonida > Mopaliidae > Mopalia > Mopalia vespertina. The sequence continues at coordinate 7,888 of JAQQZZ010049073.1, read as the reverse complement.
TAACACTGATTGAAACAGAGTTTGTTAAAAAACTAGTAAGAATCCAGGTTCCAAAAGAAAAACATAGTGAGTTTCATGGCTGGCGTGATTAACAGAATTCAATGAAAATCAAGTGAATCACACTGTTCGATTCAAGATGTCGAATCATTAGGGTGACAAGCTGGAGTATAAAAGTAAATTATGATGTCACAACTAAAAGCACTTTCATAATTAACATTTATCACCCTCACGACTTCACTTCCTATATTTTGTTTTAATCTAAGAGGGGTGGAAGGGGGAGGGGATGTCGCATCAACAACGCAATTCCTCGCCAATCCGCTTGCTTTGAAATTGAGGCAGTCTCGTCTTATCAGATCTTCATTAAGCCGGAGGTTTGAAAAACCCTACTCAGTCGTTTGTACTGCACTGGTTCTAGAATCGTCCCGTTCAGCGACATATACATAAATAACAGTTATTCGTTTAGGGACTAGAAGAAGGGGTTTACTTTCTTAACTCTACTTTTGCAGTGGCAAGTCGATGTGACGTGCAGTGACCACGAGAAACAGCCAACTGGTTCACGAAATCAGGATGGCCATTAGTTCGAAAACACGACAGATAGAAAAACACTGGCGTGAGATAGAGATTTGATTATTCAATAGTGGTAGAGCTCTTCTGTTTAGTGTTTAATATACAAAGACATGACAGCCAGGAGAATTTGCACTGCAATTTTAACATAATCTAAAGTTCAAGATTCGTCTGTACACTAGATACCGTTCAACTAGAAAATTTAAATGCATAAACGAAGACAAGAGGTAATGCCGTTTTAAAGTTTATACATTTTATTGCAGCTCAGACCTTTGCCTAAAGAATTACAATTCAACCGATTTTCACAAACATGAGAATAAAAATTTGTCGGATGCTCGCCGCACATTAAAATATATCCGAATGTATTCATATCCATTGCTTTAAAGTCATAGATTATAGTGAACAATGTGTTGTTGGATAGTAATTTGATTTGCATGTCGTGTTTTTTATTTGAACAACATTTACGATCTGCAAGACAAAACCCATTATTTCCCCCAAAATATTTGAGATGCGAATAGCAACAATTGCAAAGGATATCGAAAAGGAAAATATATCTTGTCATAGAATAAACTATATGGAATGCTAGGAGTGTGGGTATATATTCAAAAAAGGAGAAACTATAAACTATAAGGTCTCGAAGACCTGGTTCATCAACATTTTATATCCAGTCTTCGCAAGACAGGAACGTCTCCACTCTTAGAAAATAAGGATTTTTTAGGGTTCTTTAAGAGACAAAAATAGGGGCAAGACTTTCTTCGGTAGCAAATTTACGTCTTTCATGTTTTTTTTTTAAATATAAGATACGGGTAAGGTATCTGGTAATTTATGTAACATTAATGTTTTGCCTTTCCCTTGTATTAATGCAAGAAAAAGTATCTTAATCTGCTGGATCCACTCACTACAGAATGGTCGTTATACTGATAAGGAAACACCCTCTGTCACATATACCATGTCCGGGTATTGTCTGCCTACCCACTTAATAAATTTTGGTTCAATTTCCATAAGCGAGATCAAGCTCTTTTACATTTACCTAACATTTACATGTACATTTCGATACAAAGCTGAACAATTTGTAGACAAATATTATTGTTTCAAATGCAAATAGTAAATAATAAAATGTATAAAAAGTAATTTTTTGAAATAGTGCAAAAAGTTAGATACAAGTAAAAGAAAATGTATTGTGACGAGGTTAATATCGATTAAATTAAAAACTGTTTGGTAGCCATTGATTTCTCTGGTTCATGTTGTATACACCTGTGTTTTATTTTAATCAAGGAAAGATGAACTGCTTTTTTAGGCTTCCAGGATACCAATCTTATACTCGATTGGAAATGGAATCAATCCGGATTGAAGTGTATTTTACACGGTATTTCATTATGTACATGATTGCTTTTGCGTGTCTGTTCGTGTCAGTTTGTTCTTGCTTTAAACTTCATGAATTAAACAATGTTGACTTACTGAACCAGCACTGCTGTATCGCCCTTGGCGGGGGCGAAATCATCTCGAGCCTTTGCGAAACTTTTGTTACATAATGCCCTTGCTCATCAACAGTTAAAAACAAGCAAATACCCGCTGTGTCAACTTTAAGTGTAGGTATCTTCATCACATTACTGTTTATTAGATTATAAATAATTTGGAAGCACGCACTCGCCGTGCCATACACAAACAACACTTACTTATTTTTTTTTAAAAAACTTTAAGAACGGATTTTAACTGCTTTTGCGATCGTCTGTTACACTTTTACAAAAATATGGCTCTAATGCTCTTCCCTCATAGCTTAATGGTTCTGTTTGGAACCCTCGCAGCAACTGTACCAAGTATTACTCCCTTTCTTCTTATATCAAAGAACCGTTTTGTCGCAATGGTTCCATACAGATATATTCCATATAACCTATATTCCAGTTATCTTTTTCACATCAAAATAAATTGACAGATGATCTAACAGTGGACTATTTGTTCAGGACAAAGTTTCAGTAAGATAACATCTCGTGCTGGAAAGGCTAAGCTACAAATGACAAAATTAATAGAACAAAGCCCCACCTCCGAGAAACGACAAGATATGCACGCATGTTACTTTTCTATATTTCGGTTTACTAAATCACCATCAGGTATAAAGGGACAGTCAGGTAGATGTTATATATAACTAAAGTACATGTAAAGCAAAACAATATAGTTACTAAGAGTGTATTTGAAGGACGTATTGTTTTAAAGGAAACTTAAAACAAAAATAGGTTATTACTGGCTTTTAAAGTCTTGGAGCCCTTGATCGATTTTCAGAACACCTGTTGTTTTTAGTCTATTATGCAGAAAAATTAAACTCCGTACCATATGTATGTAAATATTTGTGGAAAGATTGAATACTCATGATTACATATGTGTGAATGTGGTGAAAATCCAATTATTATTTCTAAAAATATTGTAAAATTGGTAAATGTCAAAAGAAAAAAATAGAGTGCATTTTATCATGGTTTATTTCTCGAAGTGCAATAACGGTCAGACACAATAAATTAGTTGGCATGGTAGAATATTCCTTGAACTAGTAAACAGTGCCTCATTGTTTTTTAAATTTTGATTAGATCGATCACAACCTTTGGGAAGTCTTATAAAAAAATGTAAAATACAACTTTCAGAAACCATTTTAAAAAATCAAGGACGCATTATAAAAGATGAGACACCGTTTACTAGATTACATTGTACTCTTTAAGATGGTACAAATTTGAAGTTTCTAATATGAATAGTTTTGTGGAAATACGCCTTGGAAAATGTAGGGTCTGCATAAAACTGAAGTGCCAGAAATAGGCAATTAAAGTTTTGCCTGCAAAAATTGCATCATTTCTTTAAATAACTCTCAATAAACGTTGATATGTTTCATTTTAGCGCATTAATTGTACGTAGTAATTATACACCTGTATTGTTGTTTTACTAAATTTAAACCTAATCGTCATTAAAGTTCGATTAAAATGCATTTTTTTAATCACACAGCGGTTGGGCAAGCAGGTGTCAAAACTCTAGTGAGTTAATACAAATAGCCAGGTGATTATGTAGAATACACATTTAGCGGATTGCTTTGATTGATTTCTCAAACTACCGACTACCATGACAAAGTCCAGTCCTGTAAGAAATGCTGCAAGAAAGAGGACCAACATTAACAACGAGACGGGAAACCGGAAAATCTGAATTCGAGCAAATCCCGTTAGTTTTGTGACCCACACATGGCGATAAACAGCATTGTCAACACGATAAAGTTTTCCTGTGAAACACTAAGAGCAGACGACCTTGTCGTTCAAACTGAACTGTAAGTTCCTCGTATCCCCTTTTCTGTTACTTTAGACGTCTCTTCGTCGTGACTTCTTGAATCAATCACACGAAGTTTAGGCAACATGTTTCAAGCTGAAGCGCTACGGACTCTCATGGTATCATGAATGTCTTCTTCAAACTCACCATGGCTGCTCTCTCACGTTTCTGCATAAATTACATGTGTCTATACTTCTCGAGAGTAAACATATAGATTTGTTTTTGTATTTATGTATTAAAAGCTTCCGGTAAGTTGGAATTGATCCGTTAAGTTCATGTGTTGTATCTGGGATTACAATATATGTATATTGTAATCCCAGGTTGTTTAATTTAGCTGATGTGTTGTACTAAGCCGACTGCCCGTTACGACGTCCTAATTTAGATTTCTGTGTGTTGTGTATTAGGCCAATACGCAATTAAACAGGCTAATATTATTTTGCAGTCAGCTTTTTTTCAACAGATCAACATTAATATCGTAATATGTATTTACTTAAAAAGAAATGTTAACATACTTCAGAAAAAAATAAGTTATTACAAACGGCATTTTTATTACAAATTGCGTTACCACACACCAACGCAATCTGTACTAGTTATTACAGATTGCACTTTTATTTACAAATTGCGTTGGTAGATGGCGCCTTTGTTTTAAGTCTTGTGATTGTCCACTTGTCATTATTTGTTGCTTGAGTGGCACGTTGCATATAAGTGAAATAACGGTAAGTTCACCAGAGACTACCATAAACAAAAGAAATAGTTCCCTCGCGTGATGTTTTTTGTTTTGTGAAATGCAACACGTGCCACAGTTTATTAAAGCGATACTCCTCTCTGCAATATAATGCACATATGTCAAACAGGCGTCATTTCTTGTATTGAATTATGCTCTCTAATTTTCTAATGGAGCTATATCCATATTATAATTGGATCTTAAACATTGGGTATTGCTTAAACTACACTCAAATTCATTCACGCGGCCTTGTCTTGCTACTTAAATCACTAAACAGAAGAGCTCCACAAATATTGATCAATCAAATATCTTTCTTGTCGCACTAGGGGGCCTACGTCACGAGACCCGTAGGGTCGACTGTTTAAATCTTTGACAGTAATGACCGATATAGGTCATTGGTTCACACATGTTATTAACCTGTAACACAGAAGAGTGAGAGTCGCGTGACGTCATAAATAGGGTTGCCACGCCCAAAATGTCAGCTACCAGTGATCGTAGGTAGGTATATACTCGTAACCCTCAAGTGATTTTATAAGATGAAGAAACGACAAGTCGATATCATATTTAAGTATGTTTAATAGTAACCTTTCAAGGAATATAGGGGTTTTTGCAGCCAGGATCATCACTTTAACTAGGTGCGAGCAAGGGCTTAGGCAGAGGGATGTCAACCCGTCCTTTGGACACCTTGAATTGAACAATTGCCTTATTTGGACACCCTTTTTTCAAGAAACTTTTATGTGCAGGAGATTGGACACCCAGTTACTTAAAAAGTGAAGCAAAATGACCATTTTGGACACTATACTTTTGATTTCTGGCTATTAAAGCCCCTGTGTGCTTTTTAGATGTAATTTTCATATTAAAGTAATGCAGAGAACGATGTCAAACCCCAATGAAACAAACTTAACAGTAACTATCAATGGTGAATTGCCCTCTGGCTAAGGGCAGTTTGTTTGAACAGTAGCACTGAAAACTTTGGTAATGCCGAAGGCATGTACCCAGGTTTAAACAACCCCTTCTCATTTTGTAGTCATTTTTAGAAGGGTGATACATGTACATATAGGTCTGGTGGAAAGTACTCAGTTGCTGCATACGCGTCCAAAGCTGTGCCCTTGGATCTATAATGGAGTCACAGGAAGGAACTATGGCAATCCGGAGGGAAAATCTGCCATTTTGTTCTTAACACCAGAAGAGTTCTGATGTTATTTTTCAACCATTCACATTAAAATCGCATCATTCAACAGCTGAGCATTTCTCAGCAGTAGGAAATCAATGCGAACAGACCAAAAAAAAAAGAGATCATTTTTTAGTTGATTATAGATAAAATGATGGTTTTCAGCCAACATTATGGAAAATATTTACTTAATGTTTTGTATAACTAAATAATTGGCACATTTTTACTACTGTAGGACATCAACCATAGCCATGTGGCTTGCAGTTTTTACTGTCAACAACATCCTCAGCCAAATTTAAACCAGCTTTTTCAAAATTAAAAGTAATTGAATTCCACTTCCTGTCATTTACCAGGATTCCAGGTTTTCCACATACTGGTATATCTTAACCAGAAGGCACCCTGTCTTTATAAATTGAAGGCGGGCGGTTTCATGTTCATGTTGCCATGGTGCTCTCAGGGCTAAAGGGGAACAGGAAGCCGATTTGTTTGTGGTGTCTGTATTGCATCCTGTTATTATTCTGTATTGGTCCCATCTTGTCTTTGTTTGATGCCAGTGGTGTTGAGGGTGGTTTCCTTCACCCATTAGGCTGGCACATTGTGATGTGAGTGAAATACCCTTGAGTATGACGTTAAACCACAAACAAACAAACAATTATAAATTGCAGTGAGCTGTGCTAAAACTGGAATGAGGAGTCCTCCCAAGTTCACTGTCTTTTGTTAAAAAATTGATATGGGGTACCTTCTGGCCAAAAAACACCTTTATGCCCTGCTATCAAAATACATCTGCATTTGCACCTCCTCATCCTAGAGTCTGGGGCCAGTTGACCCTAGTTGTTGTTTCCACTCAAGGAAAATGTCCGCCAGCATTTTATATTGGTAATCTTGGATGTATGTTATAAACTTATTTATGTAGTCAATTAATGTAGGGAAAGAATAGTACTATTTGTATTTGTTAGCCTCACTTTGTTGATAATGGGATGGGGAAATCTTAAAGCTAACTCTTCTTTTAAATTTGAGAAATACGGAGAAAAAATAATGGGATGTTTATTTTTCAATACCCCAAGTGCATACATCTGCTCACCTTCAGTAAATTTCAAATTTCTTTTCAACATGCTAGTGGGCAGTTGCCAGGGTGCTCTTTGAGCAAAGGGGCCCCAGCCTCACAGATATCTGATCTTTTTGTGGTGTCTTTTATGTCTCCTCTTGAGATTGTCCTACCTGTCTTGTATTTGTTTGCTGTGAGTGGTGTGAAGAGTGGCTCCTTCATTCATTAGCTGGAAGGCTGTCATAGGAATGTATTGAACCCTAAGTAAGGCGATAAACCCTAATCAAAGAAATGATTTTGTTATGAGACGTTTACATGGGCGAACTCAGGTGCTCAGGTGGGATAATTCAGTCCTCATCTTACCTCTAGTTGAAGTACATGTAATTGGGGCCCATTTTGGTAGCAAAGGGGTCCAGGGGCCTATCCACTCATGAACAGGCAGGTCTTAGAGATCTGAACAAAATCTATCCTTTACCCGTGGAAAATGTTGTGTATCAAAATCGCATGAAAATTGAAAAAAAAAAAAGATAAACCTGTACATATATGGGCCATATAGTCAATTAAAGATAATCTTGAAAGAAATTCTTGAAACGTGTTTGGTCACTAGAAATTTTACATGAGCACTCACTAATGGCAAGAGATGATATTTTCATTTGTTATTTTGTTTTTAACAGTATCCAGATGAATCTCCGCAGATTGAAATAAAAAACCCAAGAGGAATCAGCGAGGATGAAATACAAAGGTAAGCATAATTGAAGGAAAATCAAAAGTATATTGTATTTGTTACTTTTTTTATATGGACCTTCTAACTTAACTGTAAACTGTAGCTGATACATGTACGGGGTACCCTATGATCTTTACTCAACATTACATGGGTACACAGATTTTCAAATTTACTTTGTTGGGTTAAAGGGAAAGTCTATTAACTACAATTCTCAAACGACATCCTCGATAATCCTACACAAGACACGTTTATTATTCTGTCATAATCAGGGGCTTAGCCAGAAATCAAAAGTATGGTGTCCAAAATGGTCATTTTGCTTCACATTTAAAATAACTGGGTGTCCAATTTTGACAGTTTTCCTATCTC
>JAQQZZ010049062.1:0-10143 GCA_030265115.1 Mopalia vespertina | reverse complement strand
TTAATTATGTGTGCATATTGAAATCTGAATGGGTGTTTTAATATGCTCATATTCACTGGGTTAATTATGTGTGCATAGAGAAATCTGAAGGGTGTTTTAATATGCTCATACTTAATGGGTTAATTATGTGTGCATAGAGAAATCTGAATGGGTGTTTTAATGTACTCATACTCACTGGATTGATTATGTGTGTATAGAGAAATCTGAAGGGTGTTTTAATATGCTCATACTTACTGGGTTAATTATGTGTGCATATTGAAATCTGAATGGGTGTTTTAATATGCTCATATTCACTGGGTTAATTATGTGTGCATATTGAAATCTGAATGGGTGTTTTAATATGCTCATACTCACTGGGTTAATTATGTGTGCATATTGAAATCTGAAGGGTGTTTTAATGTACTCATACTCATTGGATTAATTATGTGTGCATATAGAAATCTGATTGGTGTTTTAATATACTCATACTCACTGGATTAATTATGTGTGAATAGAGAAATCTGGAGGGGGGTTTGATATGCTCACACTGAGATAGGTTGTGTGTTTGTACTTATATACATGTACTAGAGATTATAGCCAAACACAGGGATAATCCAAGAAACTAGGAGTCATTGGTCTATAGCCAGACTAATAGATGAAATGTTGCCATGGACTCAACCTCTTGCCTGTAGCCAACAGTAAAGGCTTCATATTCCGTGAGGGCTTCTTGGTTCGGGAGAGCTTCCTGGTGCTGCTCATCACGAGCTAGCTAAAGGCATCACAAAGCGAATTTGTTGTCTCATTTATTGTAGATTGGCATGTACGTTGTCATAATAGTGAAATAATATTATTTAAGGGCATTCAAATCCCAATCTAGCAAACAATTATTTGTACTCTTCACTTTTCACCTGTACTTATACTGATCATAATGAAATGAAGCAACTATGGCAACAGGCTAAGTTCCTGTTCTTATTATTATTCCCAATTCTACGCAGGTTTTGTTTTATTTTTTGGTTTTTTGTAATGCTTTTATTATGGTGCGTTTTTCTTGAAGCAATCTGAGGTGTAGAGGTATTCACTATCATATTCTGAATACCAAGGTCAATCTGAGGTGTAGAGGTATTCACTATCATATTTTGAATACCAAAGGCCAATATTAGGTTTCATTTTGTGTGTTCAGCCAACCTTGTACCAGCGTATAGTGATCTCATTGTGGTTAAAGTTTACCTTTTGTAAATGTAAGATTGGTTATTGTCAAAAAAAGTCAACCGGGATACAGCTAATTGAAATTTCGATTCAGTATAGAATGTACCTGCAGTTATTACTATGGAATTATTACCCTGGACATATATGTATATTTTTATCGTAACGGAAAAAAATTCTGCTTGCGTACACAGGGATGTGAACTGGGGTCTGTGTATAGAGTGAATTCATTTCTGCAGTCATTACTCAGGACAAATCTCTTATACAGTAGGCCTGTACAAAATATCCTATGTCAAATATATGGGCTTGTTTTATACTCAGACCAGAGATAGGATAACGTATTATTCACAATTAATTTATTGAAGAGTGACCTTACTTTTATTGACTGTTTTATGTGTTTTTTTTGGAGTGTGATATTGTTTGTTAAAGTTTTTGTGGAATGTCTACGTTCAGTTTTACTTTTACGTTTTTGTTTGGGGCTTTTCTCGCTTACTTTTGTTTGAATTTTGTGATTTTTTTTTTTTTTTTTACATTGAAACAGTTTATTTTTATGCTCAACAAGTTTAATATGTAAAGAAAAGTGTGTTCTGACTGATATAATGCTGTACCTATTCAAACTAAGTAGGAACATGATTATTACATACGTTATTATCCACACCTTAAACTATATTAGTTTGTTTACCCTAATGTTATAGCACTATGGTTATCTGCAAATACCATAAATTCAACCAAGTTTCATAAATTGTTTTTACTTAAATGTATTTACTGCTGGAGACCTTTTTGTGTTTAAATGCTTAAGAAACTGCTGATCAAATGTAACAGTGTGATGCTCAGTTTTATTTCGATCATAAAATGTATCTGTTCAATCTTTAGAGGAGACAGAAAGCTGTCTGTATATTTTCAATACTGCTGACTCCACTTTTGTACTAGTGATCTCTTCGCTCAATTCAGGGGCCTGCACATTTGCTTTTTCATTGTTTTGTTTCTCTGAACCATTTTGTTATACACTATTTTATTAAATTCAGCTGTTTGTGTTGGTTTTATATTTTATTAGATATATAGAGGATCTCTACTGAGGGACCAGGATATCAAATTTATGAAACTCGGGTAGTTATTTTCATTTATTTCTTGCCTCCGAAATAAATGAAAATTACTATCAGTTTCAATAAATTTGATCACCTGCGCACGCGCAGTGTCACGTGCATGCTTAACTTCCGTTTGCCGTCTGACTTGTTCACCTCGAAGTGTTTACGGAATTTGAGAAAAAGAAAAAGTAATAAAGCGCTTTAACTGAGTTTTTAAGTAAGCTGCAGGACTGAAATATGTGTGGATATACATTAAATAGCCGTGGGAAAGGTCAGGTAAAGTAAATAAGCTGGATTTAATTTTAAAAATTTATTTTGACGGTTTGGTGAAACTTTTTGTTTCATACCTTCACTCTATATACTCTTCAATAAGCGATCAAACATAGCATTGCGCCGTGTGCCTGTGCTAGTGTAAAGCGTCCATCAGATTCATCAGCACCCGCGTAACAGAAAACAGTGCCGGTTGAAATGCAAAGTTTATTTAACTAATATGATAGAAAAGTGCACAGAATAAGTTTTAATTCGAATCAATATCTGAAAATTTGTCTTGATCCATAAACAAGGCTTTAAAAAGTCATTTGAACACATCCAAACCCATCTTCGCGAGCCAAGGTTTATACATGGGAGCTTTCCCCTAAATCCACCGGCCAATAGAATAAGCCGATTTTAACGACAGCAGGAGTCTACTATAGGCCTACAGGAAGCAAAAATAATGACGGAAGACAGTGTTCGAAATCAACTTATAAGCATGAACAAGAGCATGTGTTGTGTTCACAGTTTAAATAATATCAAAATCCAGTCGTACTATTTCTGGGAGTCTCATTTTGTAACGATCAAGTACTATTTAGCTTTTCAACGCAGACTGGCTGTACGCAAGTCATGGAGGGAAGACGGCGACGGTTTAAATCAAATGTTGGAGTCGAAAGATGTTTGAAAAGAACTGGTGCAAGACCACTATTAATTTGCCATAAGCCGTAATGTTAACGTTTGGCCCCACATCTCCCTCCCAAACTTTCGTTGAGCGAAAACGCCGGGCACATACATTAACCGGTCCTTTTGCAGTTCCATGTTAAAATCTTGACGGTATGATAGATGAAATTTTGAGCTAGAAGCCCTTGGGTTGGGGTTGTCAAGCTACCTTCAGAATGTAAAGAACAGCCGAATCAACCTCCATCAAATGGTGATAAATACACCAAATGGGACCTATTTAGGCTATAATATTACACTGACCAGAAACCTCCGCTCAATTTCTTCACATGAATACCAAATACTCCACCAAAAACAAATTTCCAGCAGCAGAACAAATAAAACAAGACAACACACGATTTTTGTTAAGAGCTATATTCGAGGTGACAAAACGAAAGTCCATAATGGTGGTCTTGCGCCAACTATCAAAACAAATAAACGTGACTGTTGTGTGATAGAGCGTCGCTGATAGGCCGGATTCCCACGGATTTTGGCTGTATGCAGCCAATAGAAATCCAGCATTTGAGGCTTGGTCAGAACACAAACAAGCAACGTTTTACAGCATGGTGTGTCATCACGAGCGTTGCACTCAATCAGTACATGAGGTTGAAAGATAAGAAACGGATTGAAAACAAGAGAAGTATTAAATCTCCTGTCATAAATTTGATGATGGTTCTATTATACGAACGCGTCGGCGGATGCCAAAGTTTCATTTTGGAACTGATATGAGCTGGAATCGTAAAAAGAAAAAAACTATAAAAAAAACAGGTCGGCCATGGTTGCTTTTAACCGTGCAGACGGGAAAATCTATAACGCCTCTCGATGGTGTATAAAACCAGTCCTAAAATAGCTCCCCATTGTATTGTAGCCATGCAGGGAGCTAATTTAGATCTGGTTTTAATCCGGTTGACAATAAATTCTTATGTGAACTCAAAGGCATTAAAATTAACACTTGTAGGCCTTATTAGTAGTTCCATTGTAACCATTGTCAAGTTTTTGGATGTGACACCATTATCTGGCGCCCATCCTGTCTATAGATTGTAAAACGATCTTCAATAATTTACATATTTACAAATCAGCAGAGAAACCCTTGCAAACAGCGTTTTACTCTGTTTTGTCATAAAGAGTTGAAAGTTAACGTATATATCAGATATTTTATTATCATTTAAAAGCTGATTAACTACAGATTTCTAATTCTAATTTATATATAACCCCCACCTGTCAATGCTTATCTTGACATATATTTTTATGTAAACTCCCAGTGGCAGGCTATTGTATAGATCTGAATCTCGAGTTGTTATAGGTAACCTACAGGTATCTCAAAAAAGATAATCAGCATGTACATGTTATAGAAAATAACCTAACATATATTTCCAAAAAATTATCTCACTGGCACAGGGATGTTGATTAAATAAATCCAAGGAATCATCTCATGTTCTAGACCGAATCCCTGACACGTTTATATAGATCTTATGCTCGAGAACAATATTGGAATAGATATTGGCACTTTGTATCTTATTAAATAAGTCAGTCCTTCAGGTCACATATACACTGGCGTTCAAATATGTCTATGGTATAAAATTTCATTTTATGATCTTATTTCATTTAATTGAAATCTACTGGGACCATATATGCTAGATCGTCTGTGTTTTCTAAGGGGTGATTAGTTGTAACTCCGCAGATTTGACCAAACTAACAGCAAAACGATTGAGATTTTGCTTGTTTTGGGCTCCGTGAAACCGGTTCTGTCCGCACCAATTTAACCCTTGAAGAATATGTAAATTCAAAGTGTTCCGAGTCACCCCGGCCATGAAGTATATGATCTAGAGCAGGTATCTATCTGATCTGTGCATCTCCCTCACCTCTGGGGTGACTGGTTAGGGTTATCTCCCTATCTCCCTCACCTCTGGGGTACTGGTTAGTTATCAGGAGTCGGTTGCTCGAAGCGCTATTAAATTTAACCCGCTATTAGATGATGTCACGCCATGTTGAATGTCCATCACTAACTCGGTATCAGCGATTTGATCTGGTGTTAGCGGCTAATCGTCTTTCGAGCAGCTGGACCCTGCTATCTGATCCGTACATATCCCTCATCTCTGGGGTGGTTGGTTAGGGTTATATGGAGTATACGCTTTACAGCAGGTATCTATTTGATCTGTGCATCTCCCTCATCTCTGGTTAGCTGGTTACGGTTATCTGGAGTGTACACTTTACAGCAGGTATCTATCTGATCTGCGCATCTCCCTGGTTGCTGGTTAAGGTTATTTGGAATAAACGCTCTAGAGCAGGTATCTGTCTCTTGCTAGAGTTATCTCGAGTATACGCTTTTTCAACAAGTATCTGTGATCTGTGTATCTCCCTCACCTCTGGATAGAGCTATCTGGAGTATTCCTTGATGCCAATCTAATTAAAATCAGATCTCAAAAACGCTCCCTGTGTTTTGTTTGTCGCTATATTGAGATCTAACGCTATCACTCTACTAATACTGTTCAATTAGGTCAAGCTTACTGGGGTTCACGAAAGGTCACTGTTTCAGTTGTCCAATAAAAACACAGATAACACGGGGCCATGGTAAACACCGAATTCAGCCAAATAAAGCAGAGGTTATCCGATTTTTGTCTGTGTTAATGTTGTAAGTCTCATGTAAACAGGGATAATCGAATTCCACTCGAAGTTTATTATTTGAATGGTGTTTGTTGATTGTGCATGCATCTATCCGTTGGTCATGTAAAAATACGCAGTCGGGGAACTTCGGTATGTCGGCGGAAATCTTCGGCTTTTACAAACCAGAAATGAGAAGCAGCTCTGTGATTGGTCAATTTAAGAAACCAATCGACATTTTAGGGGGAGTGATTGAGTTAGATCTCAATTATAGCAACAAACTAAACACGGGGAGCGCTTTTTGAGATCTGATTTTAATTAGATTGCGTGTAGGCAAAACTCATTGAATATTTTTGGATTTCAGTTACTGTTTGAATTTATGGGTTACGTCCATTACTTCAATTCATCAGCATTTATTGTTCAAATATAGGTATGGGTGATTTTGTCAATTTAAATATAATTTTCATGCAAAAACTTTCGGTTTGAAAACTGGTCGGAAATGAAATGTCACTCGCGCAGCACTAGACCTACCTAGTAAGTGTCTATAAGAGAAGAGAAATGGAAGTGAAACATCAAAGAGCTCGTCCCGCGGATTTTTTCTCGAAAATATTGTTGTTGATGTAAATATTAATTAACACCGGACGCAACCGAACTCTCCAGGATCCTAATCCAGATTGGGATTACCGCGGATCAAGACACTCCGCGGGAGTCCTCGAATGTAAATGTCGCATATCATCTCAGACTCGAATGATCGTAGCCATTATCATAAGATGCGAATACGTATCGTATAGACCGGTAGTATACAGTCAATAGAGATACAACGTCCAGCCGTACGAAACCTTTAGAAGTAAGGTCGGTCTCTGGCTGAATAAAAAAGAACATTGAATCTGTATGGCCTCTAACCTCGCCAAAAAACATTTTCCCTGTTCGTTAAACAACTGAGGGAGATCGAGGGATGTCCCACCAAATCTAGTTCTCAAATCGGGAAGACAGTTTAAATCGACCAAAGAGTAAGGCCATACAATTTTTATATATTGGAACATGAAGTGCATAATCATGGTAGCGTTCGCTTATTTCTTAAGGCTAGGAAGGCTACTTGTAGCGTATTTGACATGTCTTGTTTTGTTCAAATCAAATGATAACTTAGTCCGCGTTTTGTAGAGAATCACAGCCGCCATCTGTTTTGAGTTTAGAACATATATGAATGTACTACCGAAACTAAATCTGTGTATGAATGTATTTTTGTGTCTTCTCAACAGAAAAATAATACGAACAGAAAACACTGTAAATCTGTGTATTCTAAAGTCATATGGAGTTCGCTATGTTCATTTAAGTATGTGGATAGTGGATAGAGTGCATGCGCCGCTAAATAGGCTTCCGGAAAACAAAATGCACGATTTTTGGTTTGATCCGACATATAGTATGATCGATACTATATGCCAAGTGTTGTTTGTATCGTGTGTATCATATTGTATAATATGTGTTCTGGACAACACAGTGGATACTTTTACAATATACGCTTATAATTTAGTCTGAAAGTCGAAGGTTTACGGTGTCCAGATGCTCTATCAAATTGCCTTTGATTTGGGATTATGCGCCTTATTATTTTACAAAGTAGAACGCCCTTAGCAATTACTCAGCCGTATACAAACTTATCTAAATCTCCAAGCGATCTGACATGACTATAGTGTAAATAATGCGGGTGCTGAAATATTGTAATACTGATATAGCCTAGTTTGCCGGGACTGGCCCAAACAATGCTACTTGTGCCAACATATTTATCCCCTCCCCCAAACACGCATGCACCCCTATATTGAATCACAGCTATAGATTATACGGCTTAACTTGCAAACATGGCATAGCTGATTCTCTATGAATATTAGTCTGAGGTTTAGAATACGTTAATCTTAATTCTGTTCAGGTTAAAGCTCAAACTGTCGAAGGAGTCCAATGGTTTATTTGACACGATCATTCATTCGTAACAAACAGTGCAAAATAATCAACTGTGACACACAGGTTAATGCAACGTATATATAGTTCGTTTTGCGAAGTTAGCTTAGCTATAGACCTCCGTTATATTAATGCACTGCACGTGTTAAACGGCAAGACAGCGTGGAAACTTTTATGAACAATGTGAGTATTAAAAAACTACATTTCATTATTGCGTTTTAATGAATCACTTGTAACATGTAAGGAAAAGTTTAAGTGGAGCAGATATAGATAACGACATTACAACGTTCCACGACATTATTTCGTTATTTTGTGACCATTATTGCAGGTCTCCTTTAAGGCTATTAAATACAAACTACATGTGTGTCATACTGTTTTAATTGATAGCAATGTGAAACGTTTACCATAAAGGGAAAAGTAAAGTGTAAATAGGGCTACATTGTGTAGTTTTATGTCACGTCACTTCCTATAACAACGGATATAAAGCTGTCACTCCGGTTATCTTCGCCCTAAGGAAGGGGGATTTCGGAAAATCAGTCGGCATTTGATTAAAACCAGAAGACGTCTTACCTCAATGACTTATACAACCCGCTTGGTCATAAACCAGGACCATTTTAATGTAGTGATATTTGATAAAAACGGCGTAAATTGCGCGGTCGTCGCCAGCGAATAGCAGCTGTTTAAATACACCTGGACTATGCTATGATGTAATTCAGCTATAGATCAATCCAATTCCAAGATACCAGAGTCACACCAATCCATCAACCAAACAAATAAATTATAAAGATACTAACAGGTTTAATCATTTTTTTAATGAATAAAATGGTTCAATTTTATGTTAACCTTCATTACACGTTTCTTAATTTGTATGACCTAGGTTTTTGTTGTTAAAATAGAGCCTCCTCGTGACTTCATGGTCAGACAGTATTTAATGGCGCGGGTTTATCGCCAAGTCTCGCAGAAGATTCCTGCTTAACATTACGAATGTGTCAGTTTCATCCAGCTTCGTAACGCGGACTCGTACAGGACTCGGAATTTTATTAAATGATAGTTCTATTTCTAAACACTGTATTTTTCTCTGCTTCAGAACTAAACAATCAATAGGTCGGCAAAAACATTGTATATCGAGCACTATGTCCGATGACATCATACAACTTTGCAGTGATGACGAGTTGGAGTTTCAACAAAAACGCGATACCGAATGTGAGACACGAAAACAAGACCTTGATTCGAGAAAAGCCAAGGCCGACGAACGAAAGTGAGTTGGTTTTTGCAATTGGATTAAAACCAGCTGTATAACGGCTCAAACGGTTGTGTTTGTCATGTTCAGATATTTCATAAGCCTCTACGAGTGGTTTAATTAGGACTACAATTCAGGTAGATGCAGAGTTCTGCATTTATGATCGTCTATCATACCATGTAGACTTACAGATAGAGAGTTTGAACGCTCCTAACCGTGTAATTTTAAGTTTTTACACTTACCGACTTTTATGTGTTCAATAAACTTCTGTCCAATAATGTTTGGAATCTGAACGCTGTGATACATTTTGTATGTCAATTGCGACCTTAAATAGTCCAGTAACCGCGTTTAAAAAAGTGGAACATCACGGTCCAAGTACATGCTGTCATGCCGCCATATTCCTAGCCTAGCCCCGTCTCCCACAACGCATCATACTACTTGAGATTGCACTGTAGGGCAATTACACGATTAGAAGCCTTCAAACTCAGCAGCTACACTTCAGGAGGATTTTGTGATGGTTTTATACGGATGCCCGCTACGGTATGCCCTATAAGGTTGTCATAAGAGACGATGAAGAGCGGAAATTCACTGAGAGAGTTCTTACACTTTCCTTTCAATGAAACAAAGAGAGACTGTGCTCCAGTGGTCGGTATTCATTACAATATTATGCTTATATTTTAACATGACGTAATTTTAACATAGGACAGTTTTTTGTCGTAGTACATTTTGCAAATGTGGCCCCCGGTGTGTTCATTGGCTAATCAACTTGTTGCTTAATTATACACGGGTTTACAGTTTGTCATATATGGTAATGCCATTTGATTAAAACCGGAAGCGGGCTTACCTCCATGCCTTACGTACAATCTAATTAAAATCAGATCTCAAAACCGCTCCCCGTGTTTTGTTTATCGCTATATTGAGATATAACGCAATCACCCCATCTACAATGTCGATTGGTTTCTTAAATTGACCAATCACAGACCTGCTTCTCAATTCTGGTTTGTAAAAGCCGAAGATTTCCGCTGACGAACCGAAGTTTCCAGACTGCATATTTTTACATGACCAACGGATACATGCACGCACAATCAACAAACACCATTCAAATAATAAACTTTGAGT
>JAQQZZ010049051.1:0-10144 GCA_030265115.1 Mopalia vespertina | reverse complement strand
TTTAGTCAATTTACACCTGATGACGATACAGGCATATGTATCTAAACGTTGTGTTCTATCACAAAACAAGAAGTGGTTATCCAGAAATTGTACTGTTATGTTAATCCACTTCTAAATGTCGTTCAAAACTTATAAAACAGAAATTGTTCACAGATCTTTAACGTTATTTGACGTCCCCTGGCTATAAATCGGAGAGCCTCTAGAGTATAATTGGAAATTGTTCTTTTGATGTCTCCAAATGAAGAACGCCATTGATTAAACAACCAGACCACCACTCTTCGTCTCGGATTACCTCAGTGTACTATATATATCAAGCCCCATTTGGAATTTTAAGTTAATGGAGTTGGGAAATATGACCGGGAAGCTATATACAGGTAGAAATACGCCCGTTCTCTTAATGTGGAGCTATTGTCAATATAGTCTCTATATAATTTCGTACTATTCTGTTTGTATTAATGGTTTTGTATTTTTCGATTTCAATAATTCTTGAAGCTTTATGTGTTTTGATTAACATATATGTGTTCCAATAGGGCATTTTAAAGCAATAATGACTGTGAACTGACATTTGAAATTGAACGAAGGAAAAAGAATATCTTATATTTAACAATCGAGCTTAAGTGTCATTCACTAACAGTATGGTAGACTTCTTCGAAGACCTAGCCAAAACAAACAAAGTCACCATCCTACGAAATTAATTTTTTTTGTTGTGATTTGTTGGTAGGAGAGCGACAGTGTAATAAGTCAAACAAAATACAAGGGAACCTCAATCGAACGTTTTTTCATATGCAGTGTAAAAACAACAGAAATGAGAAAGCATGGAATTTGTACATTTATCCGGCGGGTTAAATGATGATTATGGGCTCAAATCGAAGAGAATATTCACAATGACTAAAATAGTATGTATTCAATATTGTACCAGTTCCACAGTTTTTGTTTTAACAGCCCAAAATCAGCCAGCAAAATATCATTCCCTAGAGTACATTGTTTTTACCTTTTGCACTGTAACTCGCCTACCGACAAATCGCAACAACAATTTCGTTGGATATAGCTATTTCATACCGACATATGCCAAAAATAATTTAATATTGTGGAAGAGGACTATCTGACAATACACCTTACACAATCAATACATGTAAAGCGTTTTACGGTTTGATAACTTAATGTTGTTCAAGTCAAGACACTATGGATGGAAATATTGCAGTTTGCCAGCGGTCCCTTGAACACTCAATCTAAAAGCTTTACGGACCTGGTCTACTGGTCTTTTCCCCCATTCTTCCGCTAGAGGAGACTTGAACACTGGGGCACTGGGATTACCGGGGTTCACGTCTTGGTCAGCTACCCACGCGTCCAACACCATTTCTCCAGTCCCTGCTTTGGCACTGAACACCAACTCCCATTCAGGTCCTATCAATTAATTTAAATATATATCCGATATATGAAGCATACATACAAAGACTACACAGTCAATTAAGTTAACAAGTCAGGAGTTTCCATCTTCACCACCCAAACATTTTATCTTGAGGTTATGTCATTGTCAAACAGTCTGTGCTACTCAAACTTAACTATACACAGTAACGCCATTCTCTGGTTGTTTTAGAGATTGCAGGCATCAATCAGGAAGCGCGATACTGGTTGACAACGGCTCTGGTCCTGTAACGTCCGTGGGCGTCCGCTGACCATGGTTCAGGGAGGGTCAAAACCCATCGTGGGCATCTTGACTAGTCAAGAGTGTTATTCCGAGCTACTCTGCATAATAACCCTTGACGGATCGAGCCCATATAACCGAACGCTATGGTCAAGCGACTGATTGGTTGCGTAGAAACATCTACTCAACCAATCAGATGTTGTGTTGCCAGAGACAAATGACAGCGATAGTCAATAATGAAAGTTGATGAAGTGTTGCCGAACAAATGATATGTTCGGGGTAGTCAACTTACTCAATGAGAGTATTGCATATGTAACCACATCTCCGTATATGCACCAATAGTGCTTTACAAAGTGAAACAAATGGTCAAAACTTGAGTACAACATTCAATATATGTTATCAGCGCTTAATGTCGAAACTTGGTCATTTTATCCGCCAAGGGGTGTAGCTGTAATTCTATTTATATGCGATCAATCCGCCAAGGCAGAGTAGCTCGGAATAAAACATTGGCTAGAGTAGATGGTTGTGCATCTTCCCGAGCCAAGGTGGAAAAGAAGATCGTTGCATTAAGCCTCTCTTCATGTCTTACCTTGCCTCCATAGGGGATAAAACCTGAGTTAGTTAGAGTTTACAGCAGCTACTTTCGGATGACCTCTCTTACTCTACCCAATCAGATTGGGGTTTTCTTACAAAAAGAAAGAGGGGGTCTAAACACAGGGTGACAAGTAGGCTTTACATGTTATATACATGCACGATCTTAGTCCCATTAACGAGTCCTGACATCATCACATACATGTTAATTAGCAGTGGCGCCACGCTTGCTTGTTGTATAGACCTTGATGTGTAAACGCCTTTTTAATTGGCCTACATGTTTCTACCACAGTCCAATGGAATTTTTGCCACGTTTTCCCTTCTAATTACAGTAAGGAAAAGTAAGGGGAAGTCTCGTCTTACACATAGGCCCTACTGACCCTTGCGTAGGAAGATGATGGCCGTGGGGCTGACCGTATCATTTTTTGAACGGTACTTCTAGTTCGCTGAAAATGGCCTTTCCAGTCTAAACTCTGACTTTACAAGAGGAAAGCAATTATTCACTGAAGCAAAAATGGAATAGATAAAACTTGGAACGACAAGAGAAAGGCGGTAACGGCAAACATTTTAAAATTATACTCTACAACTTTATATCGTTTTATATGGATACAAGGTAGACTAATAACGATGCGAGTGTCTACTGCTATGTCCAAAGAGGGATAACTCGAGAGGGAATTCCCCCAAAAATAGCTGATGGCACATGCATTTTGCGCAAATGATTGAAAAACAGTAATGCAAGTTGCTTTCAATATTGCTGAGAAACAATGTTACATAAATAACTAAAGGTGTTATGACGGTTCAACATACCATTATCATTTTCCAGTGCTCGGACTCGTTTATTGACCCGCTGAATTTGTCGGCGACACGATGCAGGGCATTTTTGCGCAAACACCATCTCCCACAAGGCTAGCAGGATAAATAATGCTGGAATAAGACCCTTCATGATTCCACGGGAACGTCAGATTCTATAAGATACAACACAGTCGTCGCTGCGAATTATATATATATATTTTTTTATTGACGTAAGAATCTATATATAACACTAGAAGCCTATTCTTCGCACTATCAGGTAACATATTTTAGCGCTAAAGTTTTGTTGGTGAAGTATGACATTTAAATAAGGATTCTGTAACAGTCAATATCAGTTCGGTATTTTTTATTTTTTTTTTATAGTCGGATACTCCGACTATACTACTGATACATTCGTTCTGGGAAAACAATTACAAGAAGTAAATTCGTGTCAAGTTATTTTCTTGATTTTGTATCTAAAAGGATGTTAAATTTCCGCATTCCCGTCCTAGTCATAAAACTACTAATTGATCTTAGGCATGGAAACACCACCGTATGCCAGAAATAGGCGTTGTTCTCATTTGAAGCGTTTATTCTTCCAAAGCAAACCTATGTTACCCTTACAAGGCATTTTTTCAGCTACCGTATATCATGTGATCATCTTTTGGTTCACGTTGTATGTAAGAAGTCTACATTTGGAATCTGCAGAGACAGAGTAACGAGTATAGAGTAGTCTATCGAGTAGCCACTCATTGGAATCTGGGTCAATGTTTCAATACTGTCAAACATGACAGCATGACGTGACCTTGACAACATCATGACGTGACCTTGACAACAGCATGACGAGACCTAAACAAGCGCCTGACGTGACCGTGACAAAAGCTGATGAATGATACACTGAAAGTTGCACAAACATGATTTCTTTGCCCAATGATACAGTGGTGATGAAAGAGATTTAAGTTATCTGTCTTATTTTATTGTTGTCGGTAATTTTCCATTATTTTTTAAGTGGCATATATAGTTATACTTTTAGGCCTACTAGTATTCAAAGCATGCCTCGTCATCAAATTCCGGTTTTCTCCGCAGTGCCATATGTGGTATTGATGACCTGTTTTATCTGTGCTCACTGTACAAATATCAGAGGTAACGGGAGATAACTAGAGAAAGGCTTGTGATGCACATATGCGAATTGAATGTCAACTTCAACAGCTGGGGAAGGTGACGAGATCGGATAAATCGTTAAATATCAAAGTAAAATAGTCACTCTGAATAACGATTGAACGGCCATTTTGGAACATCTGTCGACAGTTATCACCAGGATTGTCTACCGCACAAAGAAAACAATACAGTAACATGATCACGTGTATAGGCCCCGCCCCACTCTGCTTGAGCCCAACATCAAACTAAGGCCTTCATAGTCCTGGTTTATAATAGATATAATTCACAAAAGTTTTAATCTTCACGATTTAGTTTAAATTTTTACACACATATTTCCGAGCTTAAGTTAATTATTATTTTGGACGTTAAAATACAATTCTAGTATTTGTTGTTTGAAGCTGCTGAAATAATTTCTTGACATGGAGTAAGGTACATTTTTATACAGAGACGTCGATTTCTTCTGAATAATCTGTACCATTTGTTTTACATTGAGAAGCCACTAGGTATAACCGTCCATTGTGATGACGACTGATCATCGGTTACCTATGGACACATACGAATTCACTTGGCACAAGTAATTTTATGTCCCCTAACCATTAGTCTACTTTTTTTATTAATATTACTGTGGAATCTAATCAGATCACAACATAAGTCGTTTTCATCGTAGTGTCGTTTTGTTTGTTTCACAAAAATACTTGAAGTTAACCACATATTGTTATCTCGAACTATGACACGGATCATACTCATACTAATAATTAAACCGAGGTAAAATGCCAGTGATCACTTCCGTTCGATATATCTACCTCATACATATGTCTATAGTTTCAGAATACCGGAAATATCGCAGTCAGACAGAACAGCTTAGACAAAGGATCAGTAGATGTCGTACAGTCTATATTTATATTGATTTGTAACAAAGCGTAGGTTGGAGCATTCTTAAATTCAGTGATATGTATTCGGTTATTGAACAATCTGCTTGCTGCTATATTTTCAAATAGGATTGAATTTTAATCTATTTATTAAATAAAGTTTTTATTCATTTTCTTGTCCATTGTCAGAAACTACATTATTAAGATACTTGTGGTATCGAAAGCAAACCGATTGAGATCTGACGAATCCTATTACTCAACGCTGATTGCCCATGTTTCTACACCCTATTAATATTTTACAGTAGTATAGAGTACTTGAGACACATTTGCTATTACATAACAAGGAAGGGTTCAACATTACCAAGTACTAATTGTTTATTACATAAATAGTAGAGGGGTGCCGTGTTTGCACCCCTCTACTATTTATGTAGTAATATTTTATTACATACAAAGAATGTTTACACTTAAGTATGTACTAAGGAGCGGGCGGTAGCGCCTAAGTACATTATATAGGTAGGGCTCTATGTTATGAAGTACTAAGGAGCGGCCGGCATTCGTGACATCACTGGTTGAGCGAGATGGCGTCGCGAGGGCTCACGGGAGTGCATGACAAGTGTGGCGTTGTTGTTGTTGCATGACATGGCGTAAAGAGAAAAAATGGCCAGAAAAAAATTGAACAGTGGAAGTTTGGGTAGCCCTCTTGTTGTAAGATATATGATTGGTCCTGAAAAGGACCGTTGGAATTAAAACATGGTTGTGTTCATTGAACAGTGCAAATTATGAAACATCTTTCGTAAGATTTGGTTGGCCCTGAAAAGGGCCTTTGGAAGTAAATACTTTTAGTGGTTCGTCTTATCCACCCAGACCGCCGGGGTCACTAGGGCCTCCTCGCCGTAGCCGATGGCCTCCTCGGTGAAGGCCTTGTCCTCAACCTCCTCGCAGTAGTCGAGGGTCGTGATGTAGGTGTCGAGATTACCCTCCTCCATCATCAATGTGGTGGAGAAGGACTCCGGTACAGCTGGTGTTGTTGTGGGGCGGGTCACATTGGCCATGTCCCCGACCTCTACATCCCCTGGTAGTTGTGGTGGTACTGGTCGTGGTTGTAGTGGTGATAGAAGCTTGGTGGTGGTGGTTGTTGGGAGCTGGCCACCATGGGTAGAGGCCACAGTCAGATAGCAGGTTGATACCAGGCAGGCGGTGGGTTGGTGAGAACGAACGAGTGTGGCTTTGTCATGTCTATATATACAGTAAGCGCGGACGTATGAGAAACTTGTTGACTCGAAAAATGTTCTGAGTTGTGCTTCGTTGTGTTAGAATTCGGGGTGTTTGACGGTCCTGAGTTGGGTAGACTGTCGGGGAGGTGTGTTTTTTCAGGAAAAGCGAAGACGCTCTTTCACGTGGTGTGTTTTTTTAAAGCGATAGAGGTTCAACTTTTTAATAAGGAATAAGATTTACTGTCAACATGCATGTGAGGTGATTTGAACAACGCCTGTTTTCATCGAGATTATAATTAAAACAGTGTATTCATGTCATTTTTTTAGGTGAGTCGCTACCTTAGGTGGGTCATTATCATTTGGCACTGACCGTTGTACTTTGAGTCCTGATAACAAGTAGTTTGAGCGATTGGGACCGAACAGCCTCGAACACTTAAAAAAGATCTCAGCAAAAAAATGGCGCAGAGCCGTGTGACTGGCGTTGACTCAAAAACAGATCTGAGTTGTGCTTCGTTGTGTTCAGGGGCTGGTCGGGGCCTGGGTAGGGTAGACTGTTGGGAGAAGTACGTCGTGGCGTCGTGGCAGATGCGCATGTGCCACGACGTCACGACGCCAGCACGTACTGCTGCCCCGTTCTGAGGCACACTTTTTTTTTTTACTATTGCGATTTTTTTATTATTGCATATTCCACCAAAAGTTGAGATCATGATCTTTATCTGAGAGCAGACTCGATAAAAACATTTGAATTTGATGACCGTTAACTTTGATGATAAAACTTTTTTAACAACAGTGGTGTTTTGACAAACAATCAAATACAGGTGGCTACCTGAAGAGGATTAACAGTCTGTCCGCTGTGTATATACGCGTATCAACAGTTCCTGTGTATTGTATATTGAGCACTTATTCACTGACGCCACATGTGGTGGATTCGTGTTCAAATTCAACTAACATTTGACACGGTCAGCTCTTGTCAATTTTAAAGAAAAACTGGTATATTTCACAATATATATACATAATTATTTGCGAAACATACATAGAATGGGTCATTTCGACATTATAAACAAATTGTGAAAAAAAAAAAATTGAGCCTGAAAGAGGTAAAACTGTCGTAAAATAGATCAGAAATATATTTTACCCGTTTTCTCTGCTTTCATTTTTCAATGTACCGTACTTGGGAAAATGCATACTCCTCGTCTGTTATTATACCTGCAGAACTCATTTTTTGCACATTTAATCTCAACATATAAAACTAAAAAACTGTCATTCAGATTTTTAATATCTTTTTTCGTTTTTTAGATATAGTTGAAATTTCACTATTTTGACTCATTTTTTGGATTTTTGACTTTTAACACAATATTGCAAGAAAACTAAGACAAACAAGAAAAAAATGAATGACTTTTTTTGGTTCATATAATGTATTATACGTTGATGTAAAATTGAACAGTTGACGTAAAAGGTGTAAAAGAAGTAGCAATTTGAAAAAGAGGTAGCAAAAATTTACTTTTTCTGAAAAATATTTTTTTCTGTAAGTTTCAGAAAAAAATAATTTATATATTATTGTTCTGCAGAAAATTACAATTCAGAATATATATACATGTGTTGCAAAATTCACAGTAGTTAGGAAGTAAAACGGCGAAATGTAAAAACACTACTAGAGGGGTTAAGAGTGTCCTTAAAGGAGAAGGCACGCAATTTTAAAGTGGGTTTTGGTCGTTTTTTTAATACTATTTTAGTAACATAACAGCCCTCAGATTAAGAAACTAATCAATATTAAGCCAGTAATTAAAATTTTACAAACCGGAAGTGACGCACGCGGTGCAAGTGGCCCATCATATAGTATCCTATTGCAGTGTTAAATGTATGCATATGTAATTTCTGACAGGAATTTATTATGGCTGCCTGCGTAGTACCTGGATGTGAAATTTATGATTGGTTATTGCAAGAGGAATTCTTTCCGTTTCTTGTGAGGTACTGTTTTTTAAGGCAGTGGCTGGTAAAAATCAGATTTGCCAGAAAATGCAACATTTTGTGCCATCCGATTATGAAAGGAACCATCAGCACGAATTGACCGATTTAAAGCTAACAAAAATAAGTTAAAATAGAATGCTGTATACGGTGTGTATTTCCAATTGGCCCAGAACAAAATACTCGGATAGACAGTAGTGCTTTCGCGAGGAGCATCGACGCCAGACAGAAAGAAGGCAGGGCAGTTTTGCCTCGGGTTTAGCTGGTCAACAACGGGAGAAATACGCTAAGCTTTACACTGATCCCCAGCCTAGTATTAGTAAAGTAAATTGAGCTGTCCTTTCCATTTTGACGACAGTTTTGTATTGCTTTTTATGTTTTCAGGTCATTACACAATGCCAAGACTTGTCTTCCGTGCGACTAGGCCTGCATATTGACTGTATATTACAATTATATCAAGGATACGTAGGCCTATTCGCACCTAGACTTACACACTGCTGTATCTGTCGTTCTTTTACTTCTATCTTTCTTCCTGGCTTCTAGTTCTTTAGAATAACACGATACAAACCTGTACGGTAATAATTCTGCCTGATATACAAATAAAGCGAAGGAATTGACTGATAGGATATAGGTATAACGTAGCTAAAGATTATGGAATGGTATTGTTATTGTGTGTCACTTGCACCGCGTACAACTACGTCACTTCCGGTTTGTAAATTCTTAATTACTGACTTAATATTAATTAGTTTTTTAATCTGAGGGCTGTTATGTTACTAAAATAGTATTATAAAACGACAAAAACCCCAAAACTACCAAAAATAGTTGATAGATATCTTTATAGGTTTAATGAATACTTAATAATCCACAAGCCCTGTTGTATCTTAAACTAGGTCCTTGAAATACATTAATATCTGTCAAATCTACAATATCCAAGCTGATATTAGGCATTCGTGTTAGAGTCGTATTTATTAACAGACACAATGAAAAGATCAAGAATAAATATGGAACGCTGCAATATGATAACTTTGTCACCAAACTATGGGAAGTAAAATAGCATGTGTAGCACAATTTCCAACAGCTTCGTGCTACCAATCTGCCTTTAGAATTGAAGAGCTAGGACTAAAACTTGATTGACGTTGGAAGGTTTCGGAAGGTACATCTAGAGTCTAGATGCTGTTTGGTATTATCAGGTAACTATTAAAGTTGAGGACCAATTTCATGTTTTGTTCGTATGCCCAACATATGAATGTTTGCGCCAAGAAATATTGCCGAGCAAATTTTTTAAATTTAGAAATTTGAGTAGATTTAATATTATCATGTCAACAAGAAATATTACATGAGACAGTTTGAATAGTTGCCAGATAAAATGATCTATAGAAGTAAAAGTATTGTCCTCGTGTGTTGTTGCCATAACAATATTTTTTTGTTTTATCTGGTTGTATGATCAGGATAATGTAAATGTTTCAGTCAAACTGAATGCGCCACACCATACACATCCCGTGACAACTTACATAACGCCCCCATCATATGAGTGAAATACGATGCAAACCCCCAATCAAACCAACGCTGAATCGTGTTCTTTCGACATAAACTCTCACAGACAAGTTTTGTAAACAGATGTTAATCTCAGCTTGTTAAGAGTAACCTACACAGGCATCTCAACAGAAGGTAATAACTGTAAATATGTAAATGGTATAAAAAAACATATGTGATTATCATGTGACAAACAAGGTACACTGTAAAAAATATCACCGTAAAATTACTGCGATAGAACTGGCAGCACGGCTGCCAAACTTTCGCCGTTTTTTATACTGCTTGCAGTTATTTTACGGTTTCTCGTTATTTTACAGCTTGCCGTTTTTTTTAAGTTTACATGTTCCCCGTTAATTAACTGAAATACTGTAAAATTACGG
>JAQQZZ010049029.1:0-10145 GCA_030265115.1 Mopalia vespertina | reverse complement strand
ACAGTAATGGTGCTGGTTTATCCCAAAGTTCCAAGTCTGCGTTAAAAAGCTAGATGGTACTTAATGGTTACAAAATGCCATTGTTTGCTACAGCCATCCCACACATTGACTAAATAAGCAACGAATTTTTGTTATTGTTCCATTTTGCTATCGCCAAAATTGAACGGGACAGAATATAATCCGCCTTGCCTGGGAAGACGGCAAACCCATGTCAGTGCGCATGTCAGCAATGTTTCATTTCCTTAAAAGGAGCGGTATGAGCTGATTGCCATATAACCCGAAGCTCAGAACGCTGTCGTTTTTTAAACATTAATTGATTGATTTGTGTTTAACGCATTACTTAAGGGTGTTTCACTTACATGACCTCACACAAAAACAACCCTAGAATGTCCAGTACTTTGCTCTTAGGGACATATCCTTCACCCATATTAACATTAGTCAGAGGGATAAATTTTAAACAACACCTGGTCGATCGCCAGTGACAAAAAGGGAGATAAATCTGTTACTTATATAACAGGTAGCGCCTCCAATGTCATTGACCTACAATGTAATTCAACTGAATAATCAAATCTTTTTATTGTTAGTCAATGATATAAGGGGGCACTACCAGTTGTATGAGTAACAGATTTATCTCCCTTTTTTGTCACTGGCCAACCCAATTGCCTCATATTGTTATCATTGCAGTAACACCACGATGCAAATTCCTTATTTTACCAACATGTACTTCTAAAAATCTTTTTGCGTATATAAATATCTACACAATCTACAGGTAAGCACACATTTGCGTTTCGTTTTATGGACACAAATAACTCCCAGGAAAAAAAATAAGAAGCCCTGGAGGAGTGCTTCACAAAGCGTTGCAATATTATCTATGCTTGGTATGGCGCCCAGTGTTGAAATTTTGCGTCAATGCGACAAATGTGTAGAACCTGTGAATCAGGTCCCTTGGGCTAATCTTAATGAGCGTGTATTGCTAACGTTAGAGGTAATAAGAATGACGACGTTCTGCTTCCAGTATACTGGATTTCATGGTAAACACATTCAACGTAAGTTACGTTGGCTTCGTAATACAAGCCCAAGAACACTGTTTTCATGGCGACACAATAGTTCCATAATGTCTTCGTAAGATATACGCTTAACGTAAGCGTACGTTAAACGTAATTACAACGACGACGTAATGGTTTCATTACGTTCAACGCAAGTTATGCTAGTTTTGTAAAACAGGGCCCAATTGCACAAAGCCTTATAACCTTAAGTGTTACGGTTACCTTGGGGCAAAGAGGCTTTGTGAAAATGGGCCCAGGTCCCCGGGATAAAGTCATCAAAGGACGATCTGTCTGTAACAGGGGCCGGTTGTTCACAGCTCCGTTAGCCTAACAGCCAGTTAGATGACTTTCCGTTAAAAAGACATTGACGCCATGTCATAATAGAAATTCAATGCTACGCAACGTCCACTAACAGACCGTTAACTTGACAGAGCTTTGAGCAACCGGCCCCAGAAGATCAACGTCCTGAAAGTGGGCCCACCACACGCCACAGGTTTAACCCTCGTATTGGCCCTGCCACATGAGGTCAACTACCGATACTCGCATTTAACTGATCCTATTGACAATTGAGGTTATTTAGCACTTAAGAACCACAGGTCCGTGTTGCTATGAAAACACCTGTTTTTTGTGGTCAGCTTATTATGGT
This sequence comes from Mopalia vespertina, assembly GCA_030265115.1. NCBI lineage: Eukaryota > Metazoa > Mollusca > Polyplacophora > Chitonida > Mopaliidae > Mopalia > Mopalia vespertina. Next base: position 8,453 of record JAQQZZ010049029.1, on the reverse strand, counting down.
TATTGGACTATATCTTGTTTTGATTCTGTTGATTGACATCCCAATGAAAGCGATAGATTTTGTCGAAGAACAAGAAACATTTCGTTGAAATTTTACACAATTCCAGTGGTTATCGCCATCAGGTACCACAAGGTGGACAACAACTGGAACCTCTTAAGTTGGGTGATGAGGCATCAATATTGAGAGAATGATGATGTTGAAGTGTTCTATGATCAACTACCATACTGTTATATATGGCTCTACATTTGATGTCGTTGGTAATACATTTTATCACAGCCGTTGAATTTTTATTGCCCGTAATTTTGATGCATTATAGTCACAACTCACTACGATAATGTTTTCGTTGTAATATTGACTAAGAACAACCTATTAGCAACTATCACAGAAATTATGTTTGATGTAAGGCTCGGTCTACGTCGCTTGGTGCCTGGAGTTGTCTGCTCTTTGGTTTTGCAGAGCTACTTCCCCATGATTCCGGTTGAAGATATGGAGATGGTTTGATTGGACGATCACTAAGCTCTCGCGTGATTTGCGGTTTCTGACCAAGGAGACCTAATATGGCGTCAACAGTTGCGAAAAGGTCATTCTCAAAGGTATTCATCCGACTGAAAGATAAACAAAAGGGGAATTATATGTAAAGTTTTACAGCTTTTTCAGGTAAAGGTGCTCAAAGGGACAAACAGTGGACAACTATAGTCTAAGGATATAGATGGATTTCGGTAGTTTTCCAGTAATGATGTTCCGAGTGTGTGAATACGTTTCATTATCTGTTTAAAGACGTATTAAGTATGAATGGCTTGGTGGAATGTTCTAACACACAGGTCATAAATCTGATTATTCCCATTGCGACAACATGTGACTTTTCGTTTCTGACACAGTATTATTATCAAGGACTTTTTTTATAGATCCCAACGGACATCAATTGCGAAATTGTTCAATCGGTCTGCAGCTATATTTCTTCAACACGTCAAAAAATGTATGAAAGACCAAGCCATTCTGAGACAAAGGGTTCACTCAACACGGCAAACAATTTTAACAATTTTAACGTGATTTGATGAATGTTGAGTGTACTAATTAATTAAAGCCTATATGCCATTACTCCCCTCATACACAATTTATCTATCGTATGTTTTCTGTACATGGAAGTGTTAATTTCTGGCAACTTGAATTCTATGGAGTTGTCACCATAATCTTTTATGTTTGTTTGTTTCTGGGTTTTACTCCGTACCGGTAACTAAAAGATATTTCACTAATGCGACAACTTGCCAGCCCGAAATGTGAAGAAAACTACCTTCGACAACAAACAACAACACGAAAGATGAAGGCGCCAAAGCAGATCGAGATGCTCCTAACATGTAGTTCTGAGAGGACCATGGTAACAGTAACCAATCAACCAAACGCTTAATTTTATAGAAACACAGCTGGCCAATATCACTTATGGCAAAATAATTCCTGGGGCCAATAAACCAATTCAACAGCTTGAGGACACCATTTCTTAAAAAGTAGACGACTTATTTTCTCCAGATCAACACTGCTAATGCTGTTCGTTGAAGTTTCTATTTGTTCAACAGTGGCCTCACACCAACCATTTGCAAAATGTACAGATGAATTTGCTTTGTTTGGAAAATTAACGTTCATCCATGCTAGTAAATAAAGACAGCTTGTCCAGAAATCTCTGCCATTAGACAGAGGGGTCTATCAAATAAAAGGAAACCATACAATGTTGTGTCTGGTTGTAAAATAATGCAGGAAACCAACTTACTTCGAAAGAGCTTCTAGTCTCCCGTCTAAGTCGGATATAAACACTGATCTTGCCCTTTCGGTGGCAGGTTTCTGTGGCAGCTGAAGATCTACAGACGATATTTTCCACGCATGCCCAGTACTAGATGAACTCTTTGGCGTGTAGGAAGTTTCGCTAGAAACGGAAGCGATGGGTGACAAACCGGGCATTGATGGGTGATCTCCCCCTATTAATGCGCTTCCTGACTTGGATAACAGGGGGCGCAACTCTCGAGAGGCGCTCAATTGCATTCTGCTGATGGCTGAAATTTGTAATGAAGTATGAAGCGAAATTAATCTTAAACAAATAGTAAACAGTGCAAATAAAACGAGACCAAAGAAAACTATGAAAAATGACACAGTTTCCCAGACTTTATTGCATTTTTTTGTACCGAGTAAGTCCACCGGCTTATATTGCGTATGCCAAAGTGTCAAGATATAAAGTGAATATAATTAGGATATGTACACAGTTTTAAAAAGTAAGATAGAGAATTAGAAAATAGAAATTAAAAACCAAAAATAAGCCAAAATAAAACACAATGATAATACGTAAATAAAAAATATATATAAATATATATATATATATATAAACATATACTACCCTCTGTATCAGATAGGTTGTAACATTCATTCTCTGTAACAGACTTATTCATTGGTTAATCTCTATACTTCGGAAGACTGATTTTTTCCTGACCCATGCCGAATATCTTGTTGCCTACATTACTTTGTACACCATGTTAATGGTCATTACCTTATCTCAATATGTCTGTAGGTTACCCATAGCACAACTCGAGATTAACGTTTTTTAGAAAATTATCTAGAACATAACATGATTCGTCGATTTTAATTGATCTACATCCCTGTGCCAGTGTGATTGCTTTTAAGAAATAAATAAACAGAAAATCTTTGCATTTTAAAGCTGTGTATAAAACAATCCCGCAAATGGATTGGCAATTTAAAACGAATTCAACGCTTCGGCAATCATCAAATATTAAAATAGGGATCACTCTGCCGTATGATTAAGTTGAGTTCAGTCAAATTTTCCTTGTATCTTAAATTTGTAGACTATTAAATATTTATAATAAGATACAACTGAACATTTTCATGATACATTGATTTTTTTTACCTGAAATTTTGTCCTAATTAACAAGGTGTGAATTGCCATGATTTATTTTAATCCGTATTTTAAAATATGTATTTTTGTGGCACATTGCACTATTACATGATTGTCTTTCTATATAAAATCCAGTGATGTTTTGTTGTCTAGTGACTTTAGATGACGTAAACAATAAATTGACGCGTTTAATCTATCATGAATTCAGCGTCTTTTCGTCATGGCTGTTTAGTTGCACTTACTTTGGCGGGATTTCTTTTCGGAATGTCTGAGCACTTGTTGTCCCTCCTCCAGGATTACTTCAGTGGCTCGGGTGGTGGAGAGTTCCAGTATTCCGCCGTCCTCCTCATCACTACCACTCAGGTCCACTATATCACGACTGAGGCGGCGTCGACTCCTGACACTGGGGGCTAAGCTGTGTCGTTGGCGGGAGAAACTACCTGGTCATTATAAAAATCTTAAATTAGAAACCACACGAACTTAGAATGCTAGATTTTGGTAACAATTGGCACACGTAAACAAAACATGTCCGATTTTATTTCACGCGAATTGTTTGCCAATATTCAGCCAATCAGGTTAGATAATTTATTATACAGCGATACTTATAGGTTATTGAATTGTATGGTTCTGTATGGACAACACAAATTTACAGACTCGCTCTGTTCTACTTGACTTCCGGGTATATACCCCGTCCAAACTCTGTCACTATGTGGCGAATACCGTTCTTTCTGAGTCGTATTTTGTGTTGCTCTTGGATGCAACTGTATGATTAGAAGGGAGAATTTGCATATTTTTAACTTTCCGTTTATGCTAGAACTAGAAAGTATGTAGGGAGTACCCGGAAGTGGAGTGAATTATACGTGAAATATCGCAGATCACATGACATGACTTACAAGCCCTGGAAACAGTGGAGTCAAAATGAAGTTAAAGTTTTTCTGACTAACGTACATCATGCACATCATTTGAATTATATTTGACTCTTCTCAAAAAGGATTACTATCCCCTTATTCAAGCAATTATTATACACCCATCTGTCCATTCCAGCGATATTATGTGCAAACTACAACTGTCCAATTTCACACGATATTAGATACCGATCTTTCCGACACGTTGCACTGAAGTCATTTTTGTATTGCGTAGACATATTTTACTGTGCGTCCTACAGAAAAGAACGTACTCTAACGTTATCTATTTCCGTAAGCGTCACGGAACGTAATTAAATTTTGCTGAGCTACTGAAATGAATTAAAGAAATGTATGTTATAAATCTCCAATAGTCGGATATGCTGTTTTAATTTTAATAACTTAGCCAAGTGGGTGTATAGTAAATAGGTTAAAGACAAAGACAACTGTTTTTCGACCTAAACTTATTATTTTTAATGCATATAAGACAAACACTTGCATTCGAATAAGCATAACTGTTATTTGGTTAATTTAACTGGCGACACTGGCGTCATTGTTCGAAAACACGGTCAGTCAACTGTGTCCTTTTGCTAATGGATGCATTGGAAGGCATCTGTAACAACACGGCGTATACACAAGCTTGGTCATCCAAGCGCAATGTTAATCTGTTGTATACAGATTAACACATACGTTTAGCATGTTTTCAGCTGACATGCAGTTGTAAAAAATCCGCTTTTTATTACCAGGTTGATATATGTACAAACTGTTGTGTGTTGTTGTTGTTTCGCTTGGGGACGGAACCCTCACTTTTGGCTTTATATCAAAGCACCCACCAGTGTTGGCAATAGGGGACAGCCATGACTAGATCATATTTCTACCGTGTTTTTTAACAATGACGTCAGTTCCGCCTTTTAAATTCATCATCGTGTTAATAATAGACACACACAGTCACACAGAAACGCAAAGTGACAATATTCTAGAACACTGTAAATTGCAAACATACCGTCTAGAGGAGTGCCTCTTGATTTACACTGTAACTTTGGACGTTTCTGGCGGATAAATCTCAATGTTTCTTCATCAACCTTTTGCTTGGATTTTCTTTGAAATAACGTGCCCTAGGTTATATAAAAAAGAGTAATCATGAAAGTGTAAGATTCTGGGTTACGAGCTTTCAATAACTCCAAAAGTACACAACCGTCATATAACAATTGTTCTGCTGTACTGGAAAATGAATCGTCCCCCATTGCGTAGCGAAATCAAAATGACGAAGCTTGAAAGATACTACCCGTATAGCCTTGGTTTGTCATTGGTATGTCGAGGACAGTTATTATGGTAAATATATATGTTATTCCTACTATTTCGGGGTGTACCGGCGCCATAGCGTTCTTCACGGGGAATTATGGAAAAATCTAGCCCTGTAAATATCACGGTGAGGAGGAATCCATCACCGTCAAGGGGTTGAACATTATAGCCCTCACAGATTATAAGCTTTGCGCGAAGTTCTGTTCACATCGAGCTAATTTCAATAACAATATCAAATTTATTCCCGCTACCTACCTTGTAGGCTTCCTGTGGAGTTTAAACGAGATGTACGCCACTTTTTATCAGTCGGTCGCTCTACTAGAAATCCGCCATTACTTCACCTTGCTGGATTTACGCGCATGCGTATTTTCCACGGTGTCCGGCACAGTGTTGGCGAATTTAGAGTTGAGCGACCGACTGGAGTGGACACCACGGGCAGCGTAATATATTAAGATCAATGTATTATAACGTTATGAAATATGACTGCAGCATTACAACCAAGGTCTAACTTTAATACTCACATGTTTTAGATGGAAGGTCACGTTAAACGTGGCGTGGAACCGGTCGGCAAATTCCGGGTATGTCTGCATGACTTCGTTAAGGTCACGGAGCTCAATTTTGTTGATATCGCAATAGGAGAGTGCCCGGACACAGTACAAAGATTTTCCCACCTCATTCGTATCCCTGATATCTTCCCCGAAAATGTCATCTCTGCCTAGAAGCAATGAAATGTGTCTTACTATAGATTACATATTTAAACCCCCGCGAGTCTACCTTTCTATCTTCATCTTCATGTGTATGAGGTATATATGATATCAATCAAAGAAACCAGTCTCAGCCGTTAGACAGTAGGCCAGATATCAGTTTCGAATAGCAATGCTCTCTCTCATGTCTGAACATCCTCAGCCATTTCCGTACTGCAAATAATAACTGTACTGGTACGGAAAGTGTCGAAGGATGTTCCGACATGCTCCGAGATAAATGTACCGGTACGGAAAGTGTCGAAGGATGTTCCGACATGCTCCGAGATAACTGCACCGGTACGGAATGTGTCGAAGGATGTTCCGACATGGCTCTCTCTGTGCCAACAGGGACACCAATACTCGTACTGACTAAATATAATTCGTGTTACTGTAAAAGCAACAAACCGTTCAAGAATTTCTAGTTCTGATTCCACAGAACTGCAACTATCCTAGGGGTAGAGAATAACAAGTAAACATAATGACCCATTTTCTATACCGAGGAATCAGCAGTTTTGTTTCTGGAAGCTCTGTGTGCAAAGGACGGGGACGAGACGAAGAATGTAAATAAATAATAACTATAAAATGCGAACAGACGATATAAGTAAAATTAATCATATTGATTGATTGATTGGATGGTTGATAGGGGTTTAACGCCGTACTTAAGGTTATTTCACTCACATGGCGGCGTGCCAGCCCAATGGATGAATGAAACCACCCCCGACACCACTGGCAACAAACAGAGACATCATGGAACAAATACAGGACACTCACAGTACAATACAATTGATTGATTGGGGTTTAACGTCGTACTCAAGGGTATTTCACTCATATGACGACGTGCCAGCCCAATGGGTGAAGGAAACCACCCTTGACACCCCTGGCAACAAACAAAGACAAGACGGGACAAATACAGGACAACGACAGGACGCAGTACAGACACCACAAACAGATCGGCTTCCTGTTCCCCTTTAGCTCTGAGAGCACCAGGTCTACATGAAGCTCTCTCCAACCAATGAACAATAGAAGTAGTCAGCCACTTTCACTCTACACACATGTATACACATTTAGTAATATTGTGGTATAAAAGCTTCACTGTGTAATATCATCTAATTACTTACTGGTAAAACTGAAGGATCTCGGCTCAGCATGGCTAGCATGTTAAATAACAATTTCTTCAATTCAAAGTCCTCGTGGGTCTGAGAGAGTTTTAGATGCTTAACAAGAACATGGTTACTCTTCACTGTAACACAAAAACAAATAACAGTATGGTCAAATTCAAGAATGTTATTGATTGTTTGTTTGATTGGGGTTTAACATCATACTTAAGGTTATTTTACTCACATAACGGCATTCCAGCCCAATGGCAATGGGTGAAGGAAACCATCCTCAATACCACTGGCAAGAAACAAAGATGAAGGGACGAAATTTTTTTTAATCTGACTGTAATTTTTTCCTCGTTAAATAAAGTTATTATTATTATTATTAAGACAAGACAGGACAAATACAGGACAAGCTCAGGGCGTAATACAGACACATCACAGATCAGCTTCATGTTGCGCCTTAGATCTGCAACCTCCAGGGCAACAGGAAGCTCCCTTATAACCATCCACCTAATTTTATTGGAACAACCATTGGAAAAAAGAAACCTCAAAGTTGTAGGTTCTGAATATGTCCATTGAAACCGTAAAAACATTTATAAAAAAATATATATTGATGAGGAAATTAATTTTCATTGCCAGCTCGATCCTGTCAAAACTGTAGTGCCATGTTCTACTTTTTTTTTTCTTTAACAGATAAACTGCTTTCAAGGAAAGGAATCATTTGCAGCACGCTATGTAATAAGCATTTCTTCAATTAAAATTGTTTAATTTTAACTCTTTTTCAGACTATTGTAACAAAGTTTCATACCTTCTTGAAAAGTAGCAAACAAGACAAGCTGCTTAGCAAATCCTGTCTCGACAAAAGGAGCATGTGGACAAATGGAGGCGACGAGAGATGCGATGACCAGTAAATCATTCCGTAACTGACGGTCATAATGGCTGTAACCTTGTGTTAACTGATATACATACGCATCACGTAGCTCACTGAAAAGGAAAAAGAAAATGGGCATGAAGGGAACCATATACATTTGAACAATTTATATACTAAGGCATATTTTATATTTATGACATCAAGTTCTTGAGAAACTTTAAATTCCCTAAAAGAAGTTTGATAATAAGCAAAGAGAATACAATTTCCCTGTAAAAACTTAAAACAGATGACACAAATGTACAAGTTCTCTCTTTGTTTGATTGGTGTTTAATGTGATACACAAGGGTATTTCACTTATATGACGACAGATTGTCCACTTCACACTGCTCCTTGCTTAAATATGGTGAAAAAACAGGGAAAAACCTGGTATAAACCACCACTGCAATTGCCCGAGCCACATTGTATGACTCACTCATCATACCTGATGGACTCGAACCTGAGAACGGTACATTGGTGTAGGATCAGTAGGCGGACATGCTAACCACTAAGCCACGGCTGCAGCCAATAGTGGGGCAGTTAAGTGACAAATATTGGAAGGATTCTGCATTTTGTGATAGAAGCATGAAATTTGGTACACTGCTG
>JAQQZZ010049018.1:0-10146 GCA_030265115.1 Mopalia vespertina | reverse complement strand
CCCCCCCCCCCCCCCCCCCCCATACTATAGTAGTGGTGGACACAGATATGAAGTATCTATATTTACAATCACTAGAGAATATCTACCTTTTGAATTCAGGTCCCAAATCCGGACACTACAGTCTCGGGAACTTGTAGCAAATAGATGTCCATTTCTGTGAGGTAGAAACACAACCGATTCTACAGCCTCTGTGTGACCTCTGAACTCACTGACCTGTAGCCTTGATCTTAAATCCCACAACTGAGAAGAACAAAAAAAGTAGCTTGTGAAAATTAAAGATAGATAATTTGTGTGCACTTACACAAATTCCCAGAAAAGTAGGACTGTACAATAACAGGAGCATACATGTGACCAAACACTATATGCATGTCGTGTGAATGCTAAAAAATTACATTCAACTACAATAATGATGCGGTAGCACCTTTGAGACTAACCAGAAGTTGTTGTTGTTGTCACACTAGCTTTCGACGGAAGTGTATACCAGCTTCTTCAGGTGAGTGAGTGAACCTCTGCAGTGAGTTTATGGATCACTGTATCTTATATTAGTCTCACTCATCAGTGGGTATTTATAAACACAAATCCATTAGTTTTTATCTGCTGACAAAGTGAGATGGCTTCCGTAAGGATGGCAAAACAGGGTTACCGCGACGACTAGGGTGATAGGTCCTGTCATTTGAAGCCTTTCAGCCTGCAGTTGTTCATGCTGTCTGAATAACAACTAGGTCGACAACCAATTCAAGTCTGTATGAAAATTAAGTTTGTTTGTTTGTTTGATAAATGTTTATCACCATACTTGAGGTTATTTCACTCACATGACAGTGTGCCAGCCCAATGGGTGAGGGAAACCACCCTTGATGCCACTGGCAACAAACAAAGACAAGACTGGACAAATAAAGGATATAATAGCGAGACATCACATGCAGATCACTTCATGCTGTCCCTAGCATGTAGCTCTGAAAGCACCGGGACAACAGGATGCTCTCTCCCAACCCTCAGATGTGTAGATTAAAACCAGAAATGACTAGTAGAGGATTTTAATTGGATATTCACCCTGTTCTGGCAATCATCAAGAAATGGGCATGCTTTTATCGGAGGTTATAAAGAAAGGATTTGTATAAAGCTGATGATAAGTGATAGTACAGACGATGTGACACAGACTATGAAAGGATTTCAAGTGAGCCTAATGTGGGCTAGTATAAACAGTCATTTAAAAAAGAAAATGTGAGGATACACCATCATTTGAAACGACTTCAAACCATAGTTTCCGATCTTCTTACCGTAGCTTCACAACCATTGCCACCAAAGCCATTGCTACATGTCAGACAGTAATGGCCGTCAGGGCTGACATCACATGACATCTGTATGTACTGTTTACGAGGGAAGGCAAATGCTACGTCCATCGTCCGTGTGTCAAATATTCTGGGAATAAAAATATAAACTAAGTTAATGTTTATGGAGGATGGTCCCTGAAGAGTGAAAGGTATGTATGTTTGTTTGATTGGGGTTTTATGTAAACCTTTAGATTAAGTTCCATGGGTGGAGATGTTGCCCCTTAAGAGTTAAGACCACTGACAAAACACTATGATGAGATGTAAGAAAAGCTTGCCCACATTGTATGCAAAACATAGACAGACCTGCCTACCTTGAATGAAATTTATGTGTAAACAAGCGCAAAAGTGAGCAAAGCTCACTAGTGTGATACCTTCTCACCGAAGCTTTAAGTTGTTAAAATGTATAAATAATTAAATTCGACTGCCATTTTTTATATTATACGAAAACATAAGGCCAAGGAGTGCACAAATGGGCCAAAACACATGCACATGTAGATAATATCAAATTATGTAACAGAAAGCAATGAAAGGAGGCAAAGAACAGACAGACAGACAGACAATTTTCCAAGAATGATACATGATTCACATAATGACACTGGACAGTCCCAATATGTCAGCTGTTAAACGAAACAAGTTTGAGCTGAATACATTGAGAAGTTTTTTTAGATAGAGCTTGGAATATGACAGGACCAAGAGTGAAGACAGATGGACAGACAGACAAACTTCCAAGAATGTTACAAGAATAGCACCATGACTATATCATTACAGTGCATAGTTCCAATATGTCAGCTGTTAAATGAAACAAGTTTGAGCTTGATACATTGAGTACTTTTTGAGATAGATATCTAAATGTGACAGGAGGTAGAGTGGAGGCAAAGAACAGATGGATGGACAGACAGACAAACTTTAAAGAATGTTACATGAATAACACCATGACAGTGCACAGTCCCAATATACCAGCTGTTAAATAAAATAAATTTCAGCTCGATACATTGAGTACTTTTGGAAATAGAGCTCGGAATATGAAAGTAGGTAGAGTGAAGGCAAATGATGGACAGACAGACAAACTTCCAAGAACGTTACATCATGTATAGCAACATGACAAGGCACAGTCCCAACATGCCAGCTGTTAGATAAAATAAATTTCAGCTCAATACATTGAGTACTTGTGGAGATAGAGATCGGAATATGACAGGAGGTAGAGTGGAGACAGACGGATGGAGAGACAGATGGAAGGCACCTATTTTAAGATACATGCAAATATATGTGTATTTCATCTCTTATAAATTTCTTTTTGAGCATTTTCTGTAGCTTTTTCTGTAATCTTTGCCTTCAATGATTCAGAATTTAGAATTTTAATAACTCCTTTTTGTGTAGTATATCACATGTTTACACATGTTGGTGTATTCAGCTTAAATTATTTGACAAAATACTCCAAACTAAAAGTACATGTAGGCAGGTCTGTATCAAGTTTGTTTGCTGGACTGGTAAATTTGCCCAACTTAAGAAATTTAACTTGTTAGTGAGAATTTCAACCCAATGGGTGAGGAAACCACCACTTGCACAATGATATCAACAGGGAGCAAAAGTTAGGATTCCAACAACAAAGGGTTTTTGCAAGGGGAGATATCGATATCATAATGAGCATAATTTTTTTACCTAACTTCCTTATCCTCCCCAGCTTGAACCACAAGATCAGAGTCCGGTATCCATTTCACTGTGTTCACCTAAAAAATTAAATTACAATCTATATGGGGCCAGTTGCTTGAAAGACGATTAGCCGTTAACACCAGATTAAATTCCTAATACCGGGTTAGAGATAGGCCTTCAATATTGTGTGACATCATCTAATAGTGGATCAAATTAAATAGTGCTTCGAGCAACCGGCCCATAGACTAATTAGAATATCAAAGGAAGGAAGGAATTTGTGACAGCATTCTTAATGTCTAAATAATTTCCATTGGAAGTGAATATGTTTGACTATAAATGGTTATAATGGAAAATTTATTTGGTTGTAACAGTTGGTTCAGCAGATTTATGTTAAAGTGTATGCACTTGGTTATCAAAGGAGTACTGAAGAGGATTATAAATAAGACCAGCTGAACCCATGAACAACCCTTATTAACAGTGTCACAGAATACATGTAGACATTCACCCCTCAGCCTCTGGTACATACATGTTAGTACTATTTGGAAATGGTATTATTTGGGTAATTGTTCATTTTAATTGGGGTTTTGCTAACATTTAAGCTTACTTTACTGATATAGCTGCAAGCCAGGCAATTGGGTGAAGGAAACCACCTTAGACTTCCTAGCAACAAAGACAAGACAGGACTTTACATGTAGCTCTAAGAGCACCAAGGCAACTGGTAGATCCCTCCAACTACCAGCTGTCATGTTTTGGATACTAAAATGTGTAAAAAAGAACAACCCTGACTAATCTCCTCTGTCCATCATGTAGTACAAGGTGCGAAATTGTGAGTCTGGATAAGGGTTGATACTAAAATGAAAGAAGTTGGTCAGCCATTAAACCACCAGAGGACAGAACGTGATATAAGTGGAACTCTCATTTAGCTTTGGTTTGCTTGTTTGATTGGAGTTTACTGTTTAACCTGGTACTCAAGGGTATTTCACTTATATGATGATGGATTGTCCACTTCACACTGTTCCTTGCCTAGTTATGGTGGAAATCCGAGAGGAAACCTTGTAAAAACCATTGCTGGAACCACCTCTTGAGACTCCCTCATATACCTGATGGTCGACAGACGGATATGATCCTTTGAACGGTACATAGAAGTAGGACTAGTAAGTAAACATGCTATCCACTAAGCCGCAGGCGTGGGCCTCTCATTTAGCAGACTGAAGTGTAAAATTAGCTTTCAAATTGCTCAATAGCTCTGTGAGCACCAGCATCCAGTAAAATCTCCCCAACCCCCTAACAACAAGAAAAATATAACTCGTTCATAAAAGTGACAAAGAAACTGACCAGATTGCGTGAGATACAGCTCTGTCTAACTTCTTGACCTGTCTCCACGTCCCAGAGTCTGACAGTGTTATCACGAGATCCTGATACAAGCTTTGTCTCATCTGAAATTAACACCCACCATACACTGTACTTTTAACCTTTTGGTCATGTTTGGTATGTGTTTTATGACACAGTTATTCAGTTCATTTGATTGTGTGACTGGGGTTTAACACCATACTTAGGGTTATTTCACTCACATAATGGTGTGCCAGCATAATAGGTGAAGAAAACAAAGACTGAACAATCATTGGATGCAATATGAAGACACACAAAATAAATCAGCTTCATGTTGCCCCTAAACTCTGAGAGCAACAGGACACAGTTATTCAGAGAGAAATGTCAGCAACAATGGTGGTGGAATTTTTTCCACCTGGCACAACTTACAAATACTTGTTGCCTTTTAAATTTTTTTTAGAAGCATTGTTTATAAAGGCAAAAATTAAGTCTCACAAGGTTACCCTCTTTTTTGAGGAACATACATGCCAGGACAGGCTCTGCCATTTGAGTACCGTTGAAAAATGCCTATAAATATACCTGAATTAAGATGGATATCTGTTACAACCAGACTGTGTCCAGTAAACCTTCTCTGGGGCTCCGGTATACCCTTAGACCAGGTACATATCAAGGTGTCCCGTGAGGCGCTAAATATACATCCAGACCTCTCACCATACAAAACCTACAACAAGGAAATTTATCAAGTTGGAAAAAAACAAGGTATTATTTTTTTTATGAATAGGGATGAACCTTGCACTTCTAGATCCCAAATTGTTATTTTGTCTTGCAGCGTTATTTAACCCTTGTGAAACCCAGTGGAAAACTTGCTAAAAACAGATATCTCGGTCCACATTGTTGTGATGCTGAAGACAATCTGGGAGATATGAGCCTGTATACTGTAGGCCTACATTGAAAGAGCATCAGCAGGAAAACTCACTGGCCAGCCTTATGAATTTAATGTTTTTTAACAAACAAAAAAGTGTTATTTTGTTCTGTTGTCTTGTATGCATCTGCTGACAGCTTTGTTGTCAATTATTACGAGGTTTACAAGAGATGAAGTTTCCAGGATTGTTTTGAAAGGATTTGATGACTGAAACACTTGCACCAAATTGCTGTCACTCTTGTGGCCTCCGAATGATCATACCGGAGACTACTTTACTGCTAGGACAGTATGCCAGCCCAATTGATGAAGAAACCATTTCGCTGGCAGTAAATGAAGACAAGATAAAGGACAACTGAATGACCTCAGTCAAACCCACGGTGCAGATTTACATTTCCATAGGACCTAAAAAGTTGGGTTCATGTCGCCCTTCAATTCAGACAGCATCAGAGTACAGACAGTTTACTCTATATATTCACCCAGACACCCCAATGATGTGGTGGCTATAGGAAACATCAGTAGGTCATACCTTCATGTCTATTCACCCTCTGGCAAACAGTGTTCTCCAAGAGTAATCCTGTCTGTCTGAAGCACTGGAGGAACATTAATTTTCCTACAGAACAGGCCACTTCACGTAAATTAATGGTTGGCATACTGTTGCTATTTACACAGCTGAGACATATATAATGAAATAATCTCAAGCATGGCTTAAAAAATCGTTCAATCTATCCTCAGGGTCTCAGGAGACAGAACAACTACATGCAAGCAAAAACCAATTGTGATTAATATCTAGATCAAAAAGATGCTAATTTAGCGTCCTTGTGTCTGTGCTTTATGAAGAGAGAAAATCGCCGTCTTCACCAGGTAAGAATTCGGGACTCACTTTGCTGTGAGCCTCTGTAGCTCAGTCGTTAGAGTGTTGGCCTGTAACCCAAAGGTCCCGGGTTCGAATCCCGGTGGAGGCAAGCAAATTTTTCTCTCTTCATTAATTCAAAATATATATAGAGAGATACCATGCATGCGTTAGGATGATGGCAGCAATCCTGCCAAAGAGCTCACCTGTTCCGCCAATGAAATGCATTCCTTTTGCCTTCAACGTAAAAATGCAAAATAATTTATGTCTGCATAAAGCTTGTTAGAGTAATTGATATGTATATAGTGAGAGCTGACAATATCCCTGTCATTTCATGTGCGATATTTACCCAAAATTTCATAATAATCTGGCCTTTCAATTTGTAGTTATGGTGTTTAACCCAAATTTATTTGAAAAGCTAGTTTACAGTAATTAATATGCATATAATGAGATGAGCATGCTGTGGGACATTTGCCAAAAATTCAAGGACACTCGGTTTTGGACATAGTGCTTAACGCAAAGTGGACACCATTTCCTCTAAAACAATATCACTTAATTAGCATAATTAACACAGATTTTCATATCATTTTAATAATCTCTTCCGTTCTGGTTAGGCAAACTGTGTAAAATTTCAGAGAAATACCCTTCGTATATTTAATTACAGAAGCCTTTACATGGCCGACGCCAAAGGAAATTAATTAGTATGTCTGTATACAGCTCACCGGAGTAATTAAAATGTGTGTAAAGAGCTGAACAGATAATATCTCTCTCCTCTCCTGTTGCGTGACATTTGCCCAACATTTTAGGACCATCAGGCTATCCAATTTGGAGTTATAGTTTTTAACACAAATTTACTTGAAAAGCTCATTTAAGTTATTAATATGCACATGAGCTGAACAGATAATATACCTCTTCTGTCATGTTGTTTGACATTTACCCAAAATGTTTGGGACATTGGGTTATACAATTAAGATATACAGTGCTGATCACAAATTGTACACCATTAAAGGCATTTCCTCTAAAACAGTATCACCTAATTAGCATAATTAATATGCACAGAATTACATATAATTTTAATAATTTCCTTTCGGGTCAGGCAAACTGTGTTTAAATGGTATACAAGCAAGTCACAACATTTGGCTCCAGCAATTGCAGCGGTGGTTTTTACTATTTGTTTGTTTGATCGGTGTTTAATGTCGAACTCATGGGTATTTCACTTATATGACCACGGATTGTCCACTTCAAACAGTTCCTTGCCTTATATTGGTACCCACCAAAATCGATAGAAATACATTAAAGCTAGTTCCATCTTTTTTTTTCAAAATCAGAGATAAGTCGGTCTTTAAAAAGAAAAAAAGAAAAACATAGACAGGAGTAGGTGGGTGGACTTTGACCAAAGACAAATTCCACTTGACCATGATTTTTATTATAAGTTTTTTCAAGTAAGGAAATATGAATAAGACAGATGAATATATTAGAACAAAATCTACTGTAAAACGAAATATACAGAATCGAAATCAGTGTTTAAATTGTTCATGACCTGATTTATAACACACACACACAAGGACATTTACAAAAATATGACAGAAAATTTAAAACACCCGACATGGGCAAATTAATTTGATGGTCTGAAGTTGAGGACAACAATAATCATACAAAAACAGGGTGCAATGTAGAAAGTAAATACATATGATCAGATCTCTACATGGGTATGTATTAGGGCTACGTTTTATTATCTTGTTGCCACAACTGTTGCTAGAGCTCCCAAGCTAACAGCTGTGTAAACAAGACCTTTCCAGAATTTGTCTTCCGACACTCCTTGTTCAGAGAAATAGTTTGCAAATGCATCCTGTAAAAGAAACAGAAACAACAGTTAACATCAAACTGACCATAGTGATATGTTTTAGATTCCAAACTACTAAAGTAAGCAATACAACATTATACTTATTAATATAGATTTGCTAATGGTTCAGATTAAGTATTCCTGGGGACAGTTGCTCAAAGCACTTTTAAATTTAATCCTGGATTTGATCATATCAAACCATGTTGAAGACCTTATCCTGGATTGCTGATTTAATCTACTGATTTGGGGTATGAGAAACTGTGCCTAGGAAGGAGTCAGTTGCTTGAAAGGTGATTAGTCGCTAACATCAAATTAAATCTCTAATATACCATCAGACCTTCAACATGTCATGGAGTCCTCTAATGGCGGATTAAATTTAATAGCACTATGAGCAATCTGCCCCCAGACAATACAATGAATTTCATGGTTCTAAACCACCGCCCATGGAAAACCATGCAACCGGAACCCTATAAAGTTAAATCCCAGGTCTCGGGTAGAAATTGTTAAAATAATGTATGGGGCTGTATAAGGCATTTGGAGAGAGATGTGGGATCTGATGTGTTGTGTTCAGGAAACATAATACATTTGCCATTTTATCCACAGGTGTTTATGTTATTTACAGTGTATGCCACTACAGTTATTGTTTTAATCATTACCTGTGACAGAAATGGGATAAACAAACTACTAGTACAGGTCATTACCAATAATCTGGTTCAACGTTGCCCACGTCAACAAAAAACTTCTTACCGATGTCTATATTTAAAGATGTTCTAGGTGTTAGAATTGACAGTTGTCAAACCCCATGATCTAGAGATGTAACAATACATTCAACTATTGATACATCATTGACATGGTTGCTGTTGCAATTTAGTCAACTACTGATAGCTTTAATAATGGTTACGCAATAGTCTATCACAATAGTTGTAACACATATAGTTTCAATGCTTGATCAGTTTACATTATTCAGGGTCAGAAACGATTAAGGGAAAATATTATATTCAGTTGCTTTAAAATGTAGCTGTAAATTTGGTTACTTATTGTATTTAACATGGAAAGGGGACTCAGTTTTGATCGGTTATTGCCAGATTTTGATCATTATTCTCAGACCACCAGCCCATATTTCCATCTCTGCATAATTTTCCATTTACATAAAGTTGGCAACAGACATTGACAACATGGGGCAATATCAATGTGGTACAAATACATAACAGATCAACTTTTTGTTTCCCCTTGGATCAGAGCACAATGGCACCAGGAAGTTCCCTCCAGTTTCCAATCGCCCACACAAAAGAAACTATGAATGAAGGAGACATACACTTTTAACATCCACTCAGCACTATTCCAAACATTTTGGAGATGACAACAAAATAATGTAAAGAAAGGTTATAAAACAGACTCGAGAAATGAACATTGAGGTTCCGTGTAATAGCAGAAATGAAGCAACAGACATTAAGGGAAGGCAAGCCCATCAGCCTGGGTCAGTTGCTCAAAAAACTATATCCGGTACTCGCTATTCTTACACCAGGTAAAATTCCTAATAGCAGTTAAAATTTAATGGCGCTTCGAGCAACTGGCCCTTGAGCAGTTAGGATGTTCCTGTAGCCGTCTAAGTTACTAAATACAGCTGTAGCACCAGCACAGGGGGCTTCCTGCTATGACGTTACGACAACAGAGTGATGAAATAACATTATCGATTTACAGCAAGGGTGGCCAATCCACGTTTTTTAACATGGGCTGTATAGGGAATATTGCAAATTAACAGGTTAACGTTAATAAAACCATATGAATTTCGTTTTCATACAGCTTAAAATAATATTTTTGACAAAAGTTACAATTTTAAAGCTATATTTTCCTGAAAACCAATAACCCGCAATGTTAAAGTATAGGCAGACTGCCCATCTGTGCCTAGGTCAGCCATTATCTCCTTTAACGACTCCAACATGGGTCGGTTTTCGTCGAAAAAACATGATGAAACAGATGTTTTCGAACGGAAAAAAACTGTCATGAAACGGCTGTTCTAAATAGAGTCTGTTGGGAAAATCTTACCTTCTTCCGTGGTCTATCGACCTTATAATCCAGTACATTAGACGCCGAAGCGGTGATATTGACAAATTCTATTTTTAAAAAGCGACTGCAAGCAGTTCGACGCTCAAGCAAAAAATGTACGAGGCAACCCATAACACCATAATGATGGCATAAATTCGCATAATAAATGCTGAAA
>JAQQZZ010049017.1:10345-23507 GCA_030265115.1 Mopalia vespertina | reverse complement strand
ATACATACATACATACATACATACATACATACATACATACATACATACATACATACATACATACAGACAGACATACATACATACATACATACATACATACATACATACATACATACATACATACATACAGACATACATACAGACATACAGACAGACAGACAGAACTTAATGATAATGAAGTGGTGTTAGCACGACAGAAGGGGCGGTATAGATCGTAGTATTGACCACGATTTGGGTATTTGTGAATTTCGGACTGTTTAATACAAAGGGGTTTTTTTTCTGTATCAAAACTAGAGGTGGAAGGTGAGTTTTATAGATACTACACCAGATCACATTGCAATAGGAAAGGTATGGGAATATCATAGAGTAATATAGAAGACGTAGAGTCATGCTGTTCACTGCATCTGTAAAGCAACGGAGAATACCTATGTTTCTTGATATTGTTTTGCATACATGATCAATATAATTAGTCCAGTTTAATTTAATGTTTACATATATGACAAGAAACTTAAATAATACACTTCTTCAAGATTATGACCAATAATATTCTGAAACGGAGTCCAATCTACGACGAACACGTGGTTTAATAAACATGAGTTTAGTTTTGTCTAGGTTCACTGAGTGTTTGTTGAAACATAACCAGTCTTATAATCGTTTGCGTTGTTGTTCATAATATCAGCTATAGTTCGTTTTGGTCGCTTGAAGATAAACGCACGCTTGTGTCATCAGCAAATAGTATGACAGATAGATAATCAAGAGCCAAATTTAGGTCATTGATGTATATCAGAAATAATATTGGGCCTAAGATTGACCCCTGGGATACCTTGAAGTACATTTTGCATGGAGAAGGAATATGTCCATTAAAATATGTACATTGTTCTCGGTTTGTGAGGTAGCTTTGAAACCACGATACAGCATTGCAAGATAATCCATAGTACTTAAGTTTAGAGAGTAGAATCTCATGATTGACAGTATACCAAAGGCTTTTGATATTTAAAAATTTTACCAGGCTATATTTGTGTTCTTCGTTGGCTTTGATTAAATCCTTGTACAACGATAGATAGCAAAGAGAGTTGAACGATTCTTACGGAAACCAAATTGATTAGCATAAACAATACAAGAAGCTTGAAGGTAATGTACAACTTGATGAATTGCAATTCTTTCCAATATTTTGCTGTATAGCATAGCAATACTGATATTGCATGGCCTATAATTGTGAATTTTATGCTTATTGGTTGATTTAAAGATTGGTGTTATTTTCGCTTTTTTTTAGTCCATCAGGCACATTGCCTAAATTAAAAGATACGTTTACAATATGACACAACGGTTTTGAAATATAATTAGCAACAGTTTTAACAATAGACATGTGAATTCCATCGAGACCTGCGGAAGTATTTTTGGCACCCTGAATCTTTTTTTCAACCTGAGACGAAGTTGTTGGATGAAATACAAAGTTGTGATAGCTTGATCAAGGAAGTTTTTAAAGTGTGTGTTAGTAGGAGGGAATGTGTCGGCTAAGTTTTCTGCGATCGTGCTAAAGTATTCATTGAAGTTTTCAGATATTATAGACCGGTCAGTTGTTTCTATATCATTAATTAGGAAGTATTTGGGAATTGAGTTATTCAATTTTCTATTAAACAG
The DNA here is from genome assembly GCA_030265115.1 of Mopalia vespertina. NCBI lineage: Eukaryota > Metazoa > Mollusca > Polyplacophora > Chitonida > Mopaliidae > Mopalia > Mopalia vespertina. The sequence continues at coordinate 21,866 of JAQQZZ010049017.1, read as the reverse complement.
TTCATTTATGGTTCTCCACGTCACTCTAATGTCGTTTTTATATTGATTTGTTTTATTGTGAAAAATGTATCTGCGAGCGATTCGAAGTAGGTGATTGAGTTTATTTCTATATTGCCTATAGTGTTCTCGTATTAACGGATTTTTTTATTTAAAGTTGTAGTTTCGTGATTTTTGTGTGTTTTTCGGTTTCAAATATTAGTGGAAAGCAATCGTTATAGATATGTAAGAATTTTTCAGAAAAGTTGTTGTAGGCAATATCAACATCATCTACTACAGATGTAGTACCACTCCAATCTGTGTAAGCTGCTCTTCCTATAAATTCTTGTTTCTTTTCTATATTAGAAACTATTGTTTTCAATAGTGAAAATTGGAAAATGATCCGTTATGTCGACTGGGAATATACGAGAGAGAACTGGTCCTTTTAGATAACTTGTAAATATATTGTCAATAATGGTTGCCGAAGAAGAGGTAATGCGAGTTGGTTTAGTAATTCTTTGACAAAAATGGTGGGTTTGCAGAATTTCAATGAACCTTATTCCTGGAGAGAAGTTATCAGTTTTTAAAAGTTTAATTTTAAAATCTACCATTATAAAGCATCGGGGTTTTTTTGTTAGCTTTAACTTTTGACAAAACTTCAGTAATTTTTTTATTAAAGTAATTTACGTTTGTCCCGGGAGGACGGTAAAATCAACCAATTATAACATTTTCGTTTTTCACCGCACAGTCTGGAATCTCTAATTCAACAAAAACAGACTCGAGGTGTTAATTACTTACCGACAGATCTTCTCGGATGAAGGCTGATTTAACAGTGTAATTCACATAAAGAATAAGCCCCCCTCACCATCAGAGGTTTTCAATCTATTAAGGCAAGGTATGAAGGAAGAGAGGCTTAATGCGACGATCTTCTTTTCCACCTAGACTCGAAAAGATGAGAACAGTAGGATGTAACACTAAGTTAGATACAACGGCATAATTTCATCGAAATGTTTTCTATAACTGTAGGCATTAACATGAAATAGCGAAAACTTTGATGTTATATTTTAAGCTTTTGCCGTTGTGCATGTTGCATTCATTTTCGAGAATATAATTATGCTGTTTGTTGAGAGGAAATATTTAGCCAATAGTCACTCTCGTGTCAATTTTCGTCGGTTGTGTATCGTTGGTCTCTGACTGTGTTCAGAATGATCGGATTGAGGCACAAGTCATCAAAACCGACAAGTTCACCAAGGTTACAGGCAGATTGGACTTCATTCGTTAAAGGCAGGCCAGTGCTGTTGGGGAGAACGGAAAGAACGGGGTCTCCCCGTGGTTAAGCAAACTTCATTTAGAAGGACGGATTTATAGGTTTCCCAAATTGTTTGCAGTCTCCATCTAAATTTGCATTTTGCTACTGATTTTGACAAATTGTAAGATATCGTTTTTGCTTCGAATTGCAGAAATGGTACTAATGTGGAAATCTCACACATTTTGATCCTTGCAATAGGAAGATGCTAATAACCGTTCAGAATGCATCTTCCGTCTACTGACCTTAGCATGACCTATCTGTGTTAATCGAACATCATATACCACTTAACGCTGATGCAGGACTGATCTAAGACGTGTTTGTATTTCTTGTGTATGCATGGTATAGATATACATACGTGTGATTATCAAACCGCTGCGCCAGAAATTAGGACTTCCAGTGAAACATTTTTGTTTTGTTCATATTAATCATTAGATGTGATAGAACTAACTTATAACCATACTAATTACACAAAATCATTGAGTATAAATTTAAGTAGTTCGCAGTCTTTTCGAACTGATATCGTATTTGCGCCGACAAACGATCTCCAAAATCAAACGTCTGAGCTAACCGGACTAGCCCTTTTCTACAATTCGATGATAAATGGAACTTCAGGATGATTCGGAATTGTACGAAACGCCTAGCATCCAGATGAACCAGCTTAGCAGAAGTGTCTGTGTGGCATAGCTGTGGCACTGAAGTGTCAACTAAGCAAAGAATCGTCAGCACTTATAAGACCCATTAACACCAAAACGGTCACATTGTTAAACCTACCAGTTTGCTTTACATTGTAATAATGGTAGATTTAACGCGCGTGTGTGAGACATGTCATCTATGTTAATTTATCCACTTGAACTTTTGACAGCTGATAAGATCTGAGCCAATTACCAGTTTCCCTTTTTGATTGACCTCTGAAAATGGGATGTTTTATTGAAAGGGCACTATTATGGTCCACGTGTACGTTCTAACTCATATAAAAAAAAACTTTATATCTCCAGCCTTGCATGGTAGACCTATATTTCAACTAGGGGTGGAATTCTCTCGGGTTTGAATCTAACACCAATCCTCCCATTCTGCATGGACATGGTTAGATGAGCCATCGCCATGACCAGTTCTCTTGATGGAGCGAATTCAACATACCAAATAGTGACCTTCCATGCTGAATCATGGGATTGTGAGTGGTCCATTTGCTTCTCAGATCCGATTTGTTTACACTTACTTTCAAAGTCATACAATTCTGTTTCTGGCGAACGTTTGGGCTTTAAAGTTTGTAGAACACAAATGTTACCATGCCAGCCTTCGCTTTGAGTTCGAGCTGGAGAAACTTTAGCCTAGTAAACGTATCGGTACTCCCTTCGTATATTCCTACGTCCTTGGAATATACGAAGGGAGTACGATACGTTTTCTTCGCTAGAGATTGATTAATTGATTGATTGGTGTTTACGCCGTGCTTAAGGGTATTTCACTTATTTGACTGCGCTGTATTCCAACAATAATTGACAGTAGCACAACCAAGATGTGAAGCGTTTCAATAATGTTGGAAAGTTAATTTTCCTCCAGTGCTAAGTAAAGACAGTTTTGCTACTCTTCAAACAGACTGCCCTTAGCCAGAGGGTAAAACGCTGGAGAAACTGACGAGTATCTCAAAGTCTCCGTTAAAAGTTAACATCCGTTTTTCGTTTTTAGCCTGCAATAAGATGCTGATGTATTTCAATAGGTATAATACATTGCGAACAAATTTTCGCGGATTTGCAAACCTATAAATTATCACTGGGGAATAATCAACGTTCAATCTCTTTTGACACAGCTCTGTATCGAGACATGGTCATATTTCTAGTTTTAACTACGCTACTTGTGTCTTTCAAACCTTTAGAAATAAACGAACGTTACCGCTATGAAATCACTTTAGACATCTTAACGAAATTTCGTGCTTTTCTGAAACATGATAACAGACTAAATTTAAATATGTACGGAAGTTGGTGCTCTTCCAGAGGATGCAACAAAATCCCTTCAGACATCTGTGCGAAAGCATTTCGAAGCATGATACCAAACTGGCTTTAAATATTTGTATGACATTTTGAACTGTTCCGGAGAACGGCAACAAAATCTCTTCAGGTTTCTGTACACAATTTGGTTCTTTTAAACGGAGATTGACTATAAAATGTATTAAGATATATGTACAACATATGTATACATAGAAAAGAAGAAGGGCGGACACAACTTAACCGCTTCAAGTTAACATATCACATAAAATAAACAAATTCTACCTGTCCGTGTAAGAGAAATAGTTCATCTTCAAATCCCAACCCAGAATTGTGATGTAAGCTATCTATAATTTTAAAATTTTGCTTACAAACACAAAACTTTCGTTCTTCCTCGAATTAAACCAACAGGTTCTGCATCAAGTTGGCTGTGATTGGATAATATAAGTTGCTTGTTTAGGGAAATCCCTCCCGAAATATCGATTTTATCCAATAGGGTACACCAGCTGAACAGATGAAGGAAACCACCCTGGATGTCACTGGAATCAAACGATGACCAGATAAGATAAACACAAGCCACAAAACATGTCACTGAAAAACAAATGTCAATCTGCACTGAGAGCGTCCCAATAGTTCAGCTTAACCCTCAGTTCGGAGAGCCGATCCAATACAGCGGTACCCTTGTTTACTCCACATTGTCCTTTTAAAAATGTCCGTACGATAAACCGTTTTCAAAAAAATAAGTTTGTTTATATGTAGAATATGTAGAGGGGGGTGAGGGTGGGGGGGGTCAATTAAAAAACCGGAAGGGTCGGAAAGAACTTAATTAACATAAAAGTCCTATGAGAAGTATTGCTTAACTTTGGTAATCTCGTAAGATGGAAGCCATGTTATTTTCAAGTTCTCTATTCTTGAACTCAAGAAAGCATGCAGATGATAAAAGCATCCAATAAAATGTCTGACCCAATTAGAACTGGTGACATAAGTTAATGCTTACACTGAGCACGTCATGGTGGCATGTTTGTCTCCAGAGGAATGATCAACAACAATGTGACTTACTAGTTTAGAGCCGGACTGTTTAACACAGCTTAATTGAGCGTTTACAAGTCACCCTGAAACATAGCGTCTTTTTCAGCCTAGAGAGTCCTGCGCGAGACCATCAAAATACGTGGGAGAGGTACATCTTTATTTTAACCATATTTTAATATACGAAATTATCGGATTATGCATGTGCTTATCTCACGATGGGTGAATGTTTAGGGAGGAGGGGGGGTTAGATTCACTAACAATGAAGGGAGCATTGATAATAGCTCATCCGACTCCTCTATATAATGTATTTCAATAACAACGATAATATGCCGACAGAGAGCTGCCGTTTAGTCCGGCATATAAGATATGACGTCAATTTTAGGGTCAGGTTAGGGTTAAGTTAAGCGTTATGTTTAGTGTTAACCCTAACCCAGAAGTAAGAACTCTTTTTATGTCTATAACCTTGCCCGATACATGCAGTATTGCATATACTGTATCCCTGGTCTAACTTGAATGGTTATGGTATGCTGTAAAGCGCATCATACAAAGCGATGTAATATAACTGTTTACTGTGGAAGTCTATAACGTATAAATCGTATATATTGCCCGACGAAAATATATAGGCCGCAACGGAGCATGTTTTACATCACATCTAAACAGTTTTTTAAATACATATCGGTTAATACTTATCTAAAAGAACTTGATTCCTTAATAGTGGTACAGCACATTTAAGTTATTTTAACTTTTGTATCCTTCCTCAAATATAGCAACACGATTGATTTTATCGTTGAAGTGTATCAAGACAGAAAGATTGCGTCTACCATTTCCTGTCGGGGTAACAAATAGTTTGGGCAATCTACCAAAACTACTCACCTAATTCATTGTGGACACTGCGAACTGCATTTATTTCGTAACAGACATAAAAATATATGTTCTGTTCTATAGTTCCAACATAGTACCCTAGAAACGTTGCAAGACTATTCTAAAATACTGCATATACCATTTCTTTTGAAAATGGGGTATACTTGGAATACATTTTAGAGGAAACAGCAACATGTTTCCCTCTGGCTGGGGCAAACTCCTTCCTGTAAAATATTGAATTTTACAATTAAATTGAGTATAACTGAAGTTTTGGGTTTTGAGGATATGGGTTTGCCCCCGTAGTGTATTGAAGAAGACGATTTCTAAGAACACATGGTTGGTCGCTGTAGACAACTGTGTACACAAACTATGGATTTTTCTTCTTATTCTGAGGGTTGCGTTTGTTTGTTTGCTTGGGGTTTTACGCCGAACTTAAGGTTATTTAACTTAAATGACGTCAGACGAGACACTTGTTAAATCAGTTATGGTGCCTAGACAGTCTTTTTGATTTTAGTAAGACTGTCCCATACCACATAAGCATATTCTAAACAATGATCTCAAGAATTATTTATATTTAAAAACTAAACTCGTCCTGTCAAGTTGATATTTCAGCCACAAAACGTATAGAGGGTGTTGTTGTCACTTGCAGGATTATTTTGTCTACGTGGTATGGTACCGGTACTGGAAAGTGATGTGGAGCAGAGGAAATAGTGGATGACTGAAATTTTACGTTAAAGAACGAGGGATCTCGGGTAGAGACTTAGTTCTTTAAAGCATGGACATTTACAAGCCAAATATTTGGCCAAGTCACCATGTTTCGATTGAGTCGATGTCCTGTTGGGCATTAGATTGAATCGCCTGACAAATTAAATTGGTTGATATTAGGTTGCAAAGACGTGTGTCATTATTCACCGCATCAACAGGAAGGTCATCAGTGAAACGAAGAAACAACTGTGGACCCAAGACAGATCCTTGCGGTACACCTGTAGTACGATTCTGTACTTCCGACTGTCACCCCATTATGACTATATGCTGTCGCATTCCATAAATATTCAATTAAGGAGATTTCCCGTATACATGAGACAATGTAACTCGGACAAATGCTTCACAATGAAATTTTAAAAAAAAGAAGAAAAAAAGAAGACATAACGCTTGTCCAACGCATGTACATTTTCAAAGTGCACGTACAACATCGAGATAGGAAATCATACAGGAACTGACTTGAAGATTTTACTATACGAAGACGGCACAAAACATACTAAAACACGACTCTTTTCAAATGCTTTACTTAATAATGCAATTGGTCTGTTGTGGTGGCCTCCTTTTGGGAACCCTCCTTGATGGACAGAAATTGCATTTGCTATCTCACAGGATCGGGAGAAAATCCAGGTTGAAGGCAAATATTGCAGGAATTTAGTTAACAAGGCAGCAGTGATTTACTTTTCTTTAACAAGCAAGCGATGGCTTTTGCCACCATGACCATTGAAATATGCATAAATTATTAAATACATAGTTTACAATGGTACTTAGTTGGTAACAAAAGGCGGTTTTATTATTCATAAATTCCTTTTTTATCGTAGCCTGATTGGGGTGTCGTTGCATATTTTTGGTCTATATAAGATGTAAAAGTCAGGTATGTTCTTAAATATAAAATTATGTTGTTTTAGAATCCGTATCCACATTTTCTGGAATTTTATTATTATCTTGCATATAGAACTAGTATATAAATGGATTACAATTTTGTGAGTATATGCTTGCTTTACATTTACAATAAGTCAGCTATAATACTGTCTCATCATCTGTCCAGGACTTTTATTATTTTTCTAAAATAATCTGCACTAAAAACCCTTCAAATTTTCACTGTATTAAATGGCATACTGTTTTTCGATTGGAATTCTCTATCATGAATAAACTGTATCAATCGGAATTTGAAGCATTTATAAGGAAGAAATAAAATGGCCTCCAATGTAAATTTAAATACGTTTAAGAGCTCCTCCAATAAAATGAACAAAAATAAATTCAGAAACTAAAGACAGCAATATTTTAAAACTACTTCATAGGTCAATCTTTTAAGACTTACTTAATGTGTGTTCTCCTCTCTTTATTAACATTATAAGTGATTTTTAACTGGTTTTCGTTATACGATCCAATTTTCGTGTGTTGTTATGGCTGCATATTTAGTCTCAAAAGCTCAAACATGGAATATAAACAGCTTGAAGTATTTGCCTTTTTAAGATTAGTTTACGAAGAAAATAAATCATTTCTTATTGCCCAAGACCTCGTGCTTCTTTCAGGAATATTAAGGGCAAAGTTATAATATTATAGAAACACTCACTGGGTGAAGTAGCCCCTACAATAAAGATATATAGTATAATTTATTCAATGACCTATACAAAAGCAGTTATTGTCAAACGACTTCCTGCCATTACTACTCTCATATCCTCTAAAGGCCATCCATTCTGGTAGTTAGCGGGGATAATAGTTCCTCTCAATACCGAACACGGATTAAATATACAGCGCCCCGTATCCTATGTATTTAAAAAAATAAACAAATTTCAATTTTAACTATTAACGATACTTCGGAACACGTTTTCAAAGTACATTTAGCGCATATATACCCTAACTAATCATATGGGTATATACAAATCATTCCTTTACTCTAACTAATCATTGGGTATATACAAATCTTTTCATGACTCTCACTTATCATCGGGTATATACAAATCCTTCCTTGACTCTTAAAAATAATCGGGTATATACAAATCCTTTCTTGACTCTTAAAAATAATCGGGTATATACAAATCCTTTCTTGACTCTTAATAATAATCGGGTATATACAATTCATCGGGTATAAACAAATCCTTCCTTTACTCTAACTAATCATCGGGTATATACAAATCCTTCCTTTACTCTAACTAATCATCGGGTATATACAAATCATTCCTTTACTCTAACTAATCATCGGGTATATACAAAACCTTCCTTTACTCTAACTAATCGTCGGGTATATACAAATCATTCCTTTACTCTAACTAATCATCGGGTATATACAAATCATTCCTTTCTAGCCTCAGATAACAGAATGCCCGTTTCTCAAGAAAAAACATACAATTAAGTTGGGGGGGGGGGTTCTTAACATGAAACAAACGTTCATAACATGTGCTGTTCGAGTCTTTGTCTTCTATTTCTTGGGCCCGTTCCAAAAAACGATCCCAACCTAATTTCATCTTCATTATCAAGGTTGCGAGAACGAAAAATATTGTGTTGCCATGGTAATTAGGATTAACTTAGGTTAAGATCACAATATCCTGTTCTTCGCTGGTTTCATGCAGAGTAACCCAGTAGGTTCGTAGTAAACAACATTTTTGTAACCTACTTAGATCAAATTCCATTGGACTAGCAGACATTGTAAGTGAATCATACCCAGTACGTTTCCAGGCATTCTTTGGGAAAAACAACACAAGCATATAACCATAGCAACAGGGATAAACAATCAAAGTTGATACCGTGGAAAACTTTGATTCTAAAAAAAAATCCGTTGTTGACTTGCCTTCTTCGTCTCTGCGTGTTTTATTTATTCACGTGGTTGAGTTGTACTATGGCATTTTTACAACTGGGATGTTTTGACGTATTATCTATATTTACCATGCCCTTAGAACGTTTATTCTGGTTCACATGTCTAAGTCTTTCGACAGATGGTAGTATCTTGCTACAATAAGCCCAATTTTTGCGTGTTTTCTGTTCAAGGAAATATACTGGTATATATGACCTACTTTAAATTCGTTATAATTGTCCTTGACATACATTCACCAGCATTACAAATCGCCACGTCTATAATTTCTAACAATTATGTAACAAATAATGTCGGCTAAATTGAAGCTCGACAATTTATATGTTCAAGAAATGTCCTGAGCTGACAAATATGCAGTATTTGTATAATAATCGGCAGCAAAATGGATAAGAATATTCCGTTTTGTAACAAATTGCCCCCACCCCACTTCACTCACCCCCTACACACACACAAAATACGTCAATATTAGAAGCCTCATTAATGAAATATTACACGGATTTCTACATAGGAATAAGAACGTTTGTTCTATTGGGTTATTATACTGTTCTGTCGTTTAGCTGAAACCATGTGGGTTTTTTTACAATCTTTTGTTAACTTTTTTCAAGACATCTATTCCCAGCATCTATCCATAAAGGACAATCAATCATTATAAGAACCAATGCATTTGGTCGAGGCGATGTTTTCGCATTATAGGGGTGCCTGGTCATCCTTGCGTGCCTAGTTGTCAGCTTAGAATAAAATGCCGTATTAAATTTCTCTGTTCAAACTTCTTTCATAGACCTTCTATACAAAGACTAAATATCTTATACGTTGTGAAAACGGCTGCAATTTATATTTACACAATAGTCGGCTTCAACGAACAGTTTCAATAGAGTAGCGGCAGTGTTACTGGTGCAAATGACCCAGTTCCTACCGTGGTAAACAGTGGAGTTTGACAGCGGCATTGAGTTGACAGCCAGGCTCAGTGTTCTCTCTGTGTTCCCAGAGAAGGCGGGCAGAAGCTGGTGTCTTTGCCAGTCTTTCATTGCCAGCTAGAAACACCATACGGTCACTCTCTCTTGGCGGGAAGCTGAATTTCAGGGCTTTTGTGTTAGTGTGCCTGTGAGCATTGAGCACACAGCGGATACAATATACCTTACCCGTCCTCTCGTTTCGCTCTGCCTTAAACTGCGCGTGTCGTGTTTTGTAGGATTTGCATCACGAAATCTCCCTGCAGGATTTGCGTGTTCAGTTCGTATATAAACAGGTATGTTTTCTGTGAGATTTAACAGTCAAAATCTCAGTATTTTAAGTGTGTATTGTTGTTCAATGCACCACTAGAATTTGGAACGTTTGTCTGGCAAACTTGCAAGATTACGCCTCTGGAATCATGGGCTTGGAATAAAACCCCTGCAAAAACCATAAGATGTTTCAAATCATGGCTTTGATTCGGGTAAAATGGTTTTCGCTACAGGCTTTATTTCCAAAGAATGTTCCAAAGACGCACATTGTGTGTTTCTTGTGTTCTTGTGTTCGTTAAGGATTTGATGACTTTTGCAGATGATCGTTTGGACTTTTAGAACTGTGTTTTCTATTACAATGTTTTTATTCTTTCAGGGTGGATACACATGCTCCTTTAAGCCACTAGGGTGCCCTTACAGACAGAAGCCACGTACCCCGGCCGGTGAGGCAAATTTGTTGCTTCATCTCTTGTAGACTTGTGAATTCGTTGCTGCTTGAACTTTCTCACTACCAAACAGAAGTAACAATTTTCCACTACATCGTTGAAAGGTTACATGCTTTTTGGAAGAGGCTTACAGCTACGAGGTATGTGTTTTAACATTTATACATGTTTTATTTTCAATTTAGTTCCATTTTTATAGCTTTCATGAATGCAAGGTCTATCCTTCATATACTGCATCCAAAAATTTAGCTCTTCAGTATAAGCTTATAGAAAACTCAAATCCTGTGTCGAGTTACTCAACTCTCTGTTGAATTTAACCTGGTATTTTAAGTGACGTCAAGCTATTAGCGATTTAATCTGGTTTTAAAAAACGGATCTGTGACAGTTTTCCCACAGCTGGATTGTCATCGATTAAACTAAGACCAAATGCTTTATCTGTTATCTCTGTAACGATGCTGTGCTCTCTTTAACGATGCTGTGCTCTCTGTAACGATTTTAACGATGCTGACCTCTCTTTAACTATGCTGTGCTCTGTGCTCTCTTTAACATTGCTGTGCTCTGAGCTCTCTGTAACGATTCTGTGCTCTCTGTAACGAAGCTGTGCTCTCTTTAACGATTCTGTGCTCTGTTTAACGATGCTGTGCTCTGTGATCTCTTTAACAATTCTGTGATCTGTGATCTCTTTAACGATTCTGTGCTCTCTTTAACAATTCTGTGCTCCCTTTAACGATGCTGTGCTCTCTTTAACGATGCTGTGCTCTCTTTTACAATTCTGTGCTCCCTTTAACGATGCTGTGCTCTCATTAATGATGCTGTGGACTAATTATATCAGTATAGGGATGAATTTGTACCTGCAAAAATAAACCAAAAAAACATTTGACAAATCTGTTCACAAACGTAATAGAAACATGTTGGACTCCTTATTCCTTGGCTTATAGCATGCAGACATTTATCAATGATGCCTTATCTTGTCAAATTGATATAAATGTGGAGGTGTGACTCACTTGTTTCATTAAGCTTCTTAGTTTTTCTGAAAGAAAGAAAGTTAGTAGTGTATATAGGTGCATATTCTATCCAAGTCTGGGGGGGGGGGGGGGGGGGGGGGGGGGGGGGGGGGGGGGGGGGGGGGGGGG